>CM021101.1:719094001-719285391 GCA_007115665.2 Sequoiadendron giganteum
AGATCGATCCCTTAAGGGTCCAAAGTGCAAAATGGTTGTAAACTTCAGCATGTTGTTACTTGGATACCATGATGCTTAGAAACTTCTCGTCTAATTCTATCAGATTTTGTTGGGCCCCTCTACAATAACCTCTCTCAGTTTTTTCTATCTCAGAGGCATTTTATCGTGGTGGCGAGTTTTCACTTGGGGAAAAGTTGTCAAATGCAAGTAGTTGAAAGTTGTAAAGTGGTGAAACTTTCATTCTGCAGCTCATGTGACCAAATGGACTATTCCAACACATCCAAATAGGTATTTTTACACTAGGAATGGTTCTCTTTCATACCCAAACACGCGGAATCACTCCAAGCTACGTTCAGCCGGATCGATCCCTTAAGGGTCTAAAGTGCAAAATGGTTGCAAACTTCAACATGCTATTACTTGGATACTATGATGCATAAAAAAATATTGTCTGAATTTATGGGATTGTGTTCGGCCCCTCTACAATAACCTCTCTCGGTTTTTGCTATCTTTGAGGCATTTTTCTGTGGTGGCAAATTTTCACTTGGGGAAAAAGTTATCAAATTCAAGTAGTTGAAAGTTGCAAAGTGGTGCAACTTTCGTTCTACAGCTCGTGTGACCAAACAGACAGTTCCAACGCATCCAAATAGGTATGTTTACACTATGCATGGTCCTCTTTCACACCCAAACATGTCGAATTGCTCTGAGCTACGTTCATCTGGATTGATCCGTTAAGGGTCCAAAGTGCAAAATGGTTGCAAAATTCAACATGCTATTACTCAGATACCGTGATGCTTAGAAACTTCTCATTTGATCCTATGGGATCGTGTTGGGCCCCTCTACAATAAAATCTCTTGGTTTTTTGCTATCTCGAAGGCAGTTTCCCGTGGTGGCGAATTTTCACTTGGGGAAAAAGTTGTCAAGTGCAAGTAGTTGAAAGTTGCAGTGGTGCAACTTTCCTTCTGCAATTCCTGTGACCAAACATACTATTCCAATGTGTCTAAATGGGTATGTTTATGCTATACATGGTCCTCTTTCACACCCAAACATGCAGAATCGCTCTGAGCTACATTCAATCGGATCGATCCCTTAAGGGTCCAAAGTGCAAAAAGGAAGCAATCTTTGAAGGGCTATTACTCAGAAACTGTGATGCTTACAAAATCTCTATCTAAGCCTATGGGATCGCATTGGGCCCCTCTAAAATAACCTCTCTCGGTTTCGTTATCTCAAAGTCATTTTGTTGTGGTGTCTAGTTTTCACTTGATGTAAAAAGTGTTAAATGCAAGCAGTGTAAAGTTGCAAAGTGGTGCAACTTTCATTTTGCAATTCGTGTGACCAAAAAAATTGCTCCAACGCATCCCAATAGGTATTTTTACACTAGGCATGGTCCTCTTTTGCACCCAAACACATGTAATTTCTTTGAGCTACGTTCAACCGGCTTGATCCCTTATGATGGCATGGAAAACAATTGAAAAGAGAAACGTACACATGACAATTGAGAATTCCAAGTTTTCCACACAAAAAGTGTATGATCATTGGAAACTCAAAGTTAGTGGTTGTTGAAGAGTTTGAAGGAGAATATCAATCAAATATCTTTGTTTCTTTGTTAATTTTTGTGCATTTTCTTCATTTCCAGCATGTGTATGGGTCCATACAGCAGGAGCTTGCTCTAAGATGATCTGAATCTATTGTAGAATGGTTTTTATCTTTGATTAGAATCCATTCTTGTGGAATTCTATTAAGTTCCAAGCAACTTAGAAGTAGATTTCTGAAACAGGTTTGAACTTGCTCATACAAAGGCTAGAAGAGGTGAAAAGAAGAAATTGCTTGAGAATAAGTTAGAATAGGTTGGAAATAGATGAGGTTGTGGATTTTGATGTGTTCAAAAGGTCTACAAGAATAGGGGAGGTCAAAATTATGTTATGGCATGATTCCCTAGTTGGGAAAAGAGGGGTTTTCAATGAAAAAGAGAGGTTTGAGGGAGTAAAAGTGCGTAAAGTCAAGGGGCGTCATAATTTGGTGGTCAATTAAGTTTGTGCAGGCATAATGAAGAGTGTTGGAAGAGGTTTTCAGGTTGTATGAGGTTCAGGTTCAGGTTCGGGGTTTAGTTCGTTGGTTCGACCAAAAACATTTAGAGGGGGTTTCGGTTCGTTAGTACAAAAAACATGTAAATATATATATATATATATATATATATATATATATATATAACCTAGAAGCATGATTTAGGATTAGAATATCACATAAAATCATATAAAAAAAAAACCACCATAAAATTGAATGTCATTTAAAACATGTATGATAAATATTCATCGTTGAAACTTGAATTGTGGTAGCTTTATATACATAGTCTATTGATGCTAGGGTTCAATATGTATGATTTTCAAAAAAGAAGCCAACTGGATAGAGTTATCAAAATTCTTCAGATATCATAAGAATTTGTTTAGCACACTATCCATTTTTATGTCTTCTTGCAATCTCAAACATTATTTTGTATCATTGTTACATTGGTCTTGAGAGTGGTAGCTTAATATAGCTCCACAATACAAATTTTGTTTTACCTGTGCAGTGTAACAGTGGCATAGGCAGATTTTTCTTTGAAAGAACCAAAGGGTTACTGCACAATTGAAGTGTATAAATACATATCTTTTTGTAATATCAAGGATATTTTTTGAAATATTTTTATGAATCATTTCATGGAATACCAATTGAAAACGTGTTTTTTGCTTTTACATAAAGTTGTTTAGCATCAATAAATTAATATTCAAGACAAACCATGAAGGATGAAAATGATCAATGCTAGGGCTAACCAATTAATAAGTATACACGTGAATAAGTCAAGCATGTACATGTGAATAAGGGAAGCACAAGTACTCAAAAACATGTAAGCCTTGAAGTATACACATGATTACATAGTATACACAAATTAATACAAAGTATATGCACGAATACAAGGTATACACATGAAAACAAGTAATTCACAGAGTATACATTGGAACACACGTAAGTCACAAATTATACACGTAAGTTGTAAAGTATACACTTGAATACACGTAACTCATATCTATTGAACCATGAATTTAGAATACAAATATGGACACCATTGATAAAAAAAATTGTATTAAAACCAAATAGCCATGTAGGCATACATCAATATATGTCGATATAAGTATGAAATATAGGTACAAAATAGCCATATAGGCTTACGAGAATGCCATATAAGCATACAATGTCAAATATATCCAATACAAAATATGTGCAAAAATGCCATGTAGGCATACAACAAAGGGCTTTGGAATCAAAAGTCATTGCTCTCCATCCCCTCAAAATAAAATATTGCCCTTTGCTTTTCGATCGAATGGCGATACGTCTGTCACTCATTAATGATGTGGTTGAGGAGTGATCCTGGTGCTCCTCCTAGTGTTTAGTTCTTCATGAAGTTTTATCTGTTACAATAAGAAGTAAAGACATTAATATATAGAAATTACATTATAAAAGATGATATATTTAACAAAATAATCACTTACCACCATCTCATGATCACTCTCCTCGAGGGAAATATTCGCACACCTAGGCTGAGATGTGTTGAAGCCCTGTATAAACCATCCAAATATAAATTAAACCATGAATCAATAATGGTTTTACTTTTCACTAGAACTAACTTCTATAACAACGAATGCAAATTGAAATTTAGTAATTTTCCTCATACCTCCCCTGTTAGAGCCATCGAGGATTCTATAGCAGATGAAACACTGATCTCCATTGCCCTCATCACATTCGGAGGTGTCTCCTCTTGCAATAGCTGAAAATAAAACAAAAAATTATTCAATCACAAAAACTACAATAGTGATCCATGCCATGACTTATAATGTATGAGATAATAAACAAAATTGAGTACTTATTAAACTATATATTTTTGACTATCATGCTTACTATTTTCCTTATCCATATCTTGTTTGAAAGCACAAGTTTTTAAGATTTTACCCATAGCAGCAAGTCGGTGAATGGTTTGATAAAATTCTTTCATAGACATGTACGATAACTATGGTGGCATAGAGAAGGCAGTGAACTATTTGAAAAAATGCCTCAAAGAAATGGGGTCTCGTGGTGATGGAATGCCATTACAAACAAATGCATGTCATGGCATTCCATCACCATAAGATCGCATTTCTTTCTGGAATTTTTTCTGACAGTTCATTTCCTTCTCTATGGTATTATTGCTTACTATTATGCTTTGATAGAGATTTTTCTAAGCATCCATAGTTTGTTGGAAAGCACCTATTTTAGGCTTTTAGCCATAGTAGCAAGGAAGTGAGTAGTTTGATAAAATGCTTTGGTACACATGTATGGAAAATGTGGTATAATAGAAAAGGTGGTGATCTTTTTAAAGAAATGCCTTGAAGAAATGTGGTCTCATGGTGATGGAATGGAATTCCATCACCATGAGACCATATTTCTTCGAGGCATTTTTTCAACCTACTAACTGCCTTGTCTATGCTATTGCTTACTATTATGCTTTCATAGATTTTTTCCAAGCATCCATAGTTTGTTGGAAAGCACCTTTTTTAAGATTTTAGCCATAGCAGTGAGGAAATAAATTGTTTGATAAACTGATTTGGTAGACATGTATGGAAAATGTGGTTGCATAGAAAAGGTGGTGAGTTGTTTGAAAAAGTGGTGCAAGTGCACCTTTACAAGAGCATGCCTCCATGAGGAAAATTTAGGATTTTGAGGTTGTATAGGTATTTTCATGACGTAATAAGGCTTAAATAGCCATTTTTGAGTTTGTAATGGTCTTTAGTAGTCATTTTAGGCATAAATTGTAAAGTTGCAAAATCTTAACAAAAGTTGTCAATCAATGTTGCAAAAATGCAAAAAGGTGCCAAGTGGAGGAATATGAAGAGTCAAGGTAGTTGTAGAGGAAATCTTAGGTGCTTAGGAAGTTGAAATTATTGGTAAAGTATTTAAAAGATGTGATTCATTGTTGTTAGCTTTTGTTGAAGCATTTTGAAAGAGAAAACTAATAAAATATCACTGTTATACTGCAATTTTATGTGTTTTCCTCTATCATCTGCCAGTGTACAGTTCTGTGCAGGTAGTAGTGCATCTGTAATGTGTGTGAATTGAAGGAATTAGGTGTTGGAATAAATTTAAAACTAATTTGAGCATTTGATATTGAGTTTTTGGTGGCCTAATTTCTCTAAGCAGTCAGAAAATAAGGGCTAAGGGTTTGATTGCCCAAATGAACTAAAAAGTCCATTCCACCTTTCTGTAGCAACTTTTTCTTGGTGGAATGGACTGGTATGAAGTATGAGTAGGTGTATAAGTTAAGGAATTGGTTTGGTGAAGTTTTTTTGTGAGTTCTCCTCGTTGCCCTACTGAAAAACCAATTTTGGTGCCTTTTAAACAAGGCTAGAGAGAGTGAAAAGAGGACAGGGGTTAAGAAGTGGATAAAATATCCTAAAAATTGTGAGAGTAGGTGAATTGGAGGGTGTTTAGAATATTTGAGAGGTTTTAAGTGGTCAAAGAAGTGAATAAGTGAGAAACCCTAGGTGAAAGAGGGTGAAAACTAGTGAAAAAGGGTGATTTTGTGAAGGAAGTGTATGCAGATCTTTGGGGCAGCACTATTTGAGGATGGAATGAGCATGTGCATGCATAAATAAGCCTGATTGAAGTGATTATAATCTTGCGAGATTTCATGGCACAAGAGTTTCAATAAGCCCTAATTGATTAAAAGGAAAGTGAGGGTTTTATGAAAAGGGGTCTAAATGAGAAAGAGGAGACCTGAAAGTTGAATAATCTAAGGTTTTCTTGGCTATCTTTTGACTATTTTGAGGTTACAAGTGTTGGTTGTGTGTTTGGAGAGGTGTTTCTTTGAAAAAGAGGACTAATTGTGGCCTAATTCAGCATTAAAAGCTAGATTTGGGGCAGTTGCTCCGAAAGAGTTGCAAGTGAGTTTCAAATCTGTGAGAGTAGGCCATAATGGGTGCCTAGTTTGGAGCATAGACAAAGCAGTGAACTGTTTGAAAAGATGCCTCAATAAAATGTGGTCTCATGGAATTCCATGACAAGCAAATGAAATTGGAAGTTGCTCCTAGACTTATTACTTATGCTATGTGAAGTAATTGCATCACTACTTATGTTGACCTTCTAAACAACTATATTGTAGTTGAAATTTTTTCATCTATCATTATCTAGTTATTAGTTATGGAATGTGAAGTAATGATTTGAGTTTGAATGATGTGCAATGCAATGTAATCAATGATATGAATATAAACTACACAAATCTATTAACTACAATTAATTAGTTAAACTCTTTGTTCTATTACCTATGTGAAGGTTTGACTAAATCCACTAGCACTGGGAGGTGTTCCCTCGAAACCTCCAATATTAGCCTATTCAACATCCAAAATCACATATTAAAATACCATTCATAAAACAATGCTATTAACATGTAATAATTTTATAATTGTTTACTAGTTACATACCCCACCAATAGGTGTACTACAAAAATAAGTAGGTGTAGGGCCGGTGTATCCAGTATCAACATTGTGACCCTGCAAGTTTATTAAAATCATAAAACTAAATTAGTTAATCTTGCATTTCAAAATCAAAATTTAATAAAGTAAATTCAATGAACATGCTAACTTTTACCTGACTATCAATGCCATACATGTCATGAAAAATGTCAGTTTCCCTCTCCATCTCCATAGCTACAAATGGATCCTGTGCATCAGCCTCCTGAGTGTTGGTGGGGTCATATAAACAAGTCACCCCACAAGATTGACACACATGGTATCAAAGCCCACCTGTCAAAGACTCTCCTGGATGGCGTTGTACAAGAGGGCTAACATGTTGGATGACACTCTGTTTCAAAGAGTTGATGGCCTACAGAGTCTCTACGTCGACACTCTCCTTCATGACGGAAGGGATGATGATGTGCTCATGAGGCGGCCCAGTGAGAGGTCATCTCACTTGCCACCTAGGATCCAGTTGTGCACTAGGTCTATCTTGTGTCGACCCCCCACCTCTCCCCTGGAAGTCCCTCATATCAAAATAATTTGGGATTTTGTTCAAGATGAACTCAGCATATAGTTTCTTGAGGAAATACTGCGGGACTTCACAATTGTTGCATGGTGGGTCATCAAAAACCATGTACCACCTATCCCAAAAATATTTCATAATATCTTGGTGGTGGCACCAATGAATATGAAACCTCTTTGCATTGAGGGAGAGATTTCCATTTGACTGTGGGTCAGTGAATAATGCACACAAATCTAATTTTTAAATTTTTAAATCTTTTATTTCTTTATATGATAATTTATCTTGGTAAAAAGCCCTAGCCGCCCACCTCCTATCCTACCAACCAGATAATTGTTTGCTAATTGAATCTACATTTTTTAACATATCTTGTAGTGAAGTTGCCAGGGTCATTCTTTTCGTAGTTGAACCGTTTGGATTGTTCAACCTCCCGATTAAATCCTTAATTTGTTTTCTATTGTTCTCAATTTCACCCATTAATTTTTGTTGAGTGCCAGGAGGGCATTGAGGGATTGGTGGAGGAGGTTGTTGTGGTTGAGGATTTTGTTGCTGAGGATTTTCTTGTTGAGGATTTGGTTCTTTCTATGGATTTTGAGGAGGGTTTCCAGGTTGATTAACTTCTCCTACAATTTTAAAAAATAAATATCAAATACAACCTAAAACTAACAAATTCAAAAAAACTTTTTGACCTCCTCGTTGACGTGGCAGCTTCTTGGTGATGAATCAGCAATGGTTGATGAATATTTTTGCACAAAAGCACCTCCTAGAATGCGAGTGTGGAATTCTAGGGTTTTTGGCCGCGGGCAACAAAAAAACACAGTCACAAATGAAAATGAAATTCGATTATTTTTTTTGCTTTTAACATGCCATAACGTGAGCACGTTATAATTCACTCACATTATATCATTCTCGCGTTATGGGCTTGTGGTGGCCAAGCCATAGGCTCAGCACACCAAGCCATAATGCGAGCGTGTTATAACATGCTTGCATTATGAGTTTTCAAAAAAAAATTAAAAAGTGGCCACAAAATTGCTACCCATATTCATGCACCTGCCCCTCTTGTCTAAAAGAGTAAGGGATGTGATTTTCATGATTGGAGAAGTATCTCATTTGTGCACTCAACATTTACTTTTCCTCCATCATTATTGGACAATTTGCTAGCAGGAAGCATGTCCAAAGTTGATGAGAAGGGGTAGTTTTTTCAACCAACCAGTGAATGGTCATGTTTGAGCACTAACACTATTAGTTAGTGTAGGGTAGGGTAGAGGTTTCAAGTTAATAATTTTTATAAGAACATTTCATTTCAGTTCTATTTTATTTTTTCAATAAGTGCAGATGCACTGTTTTCTAGCCATATCCTAAACAAAGCCATGTTAGTTTGTTTTCTATTTTGTTTTGTTGTTATATAGTTTCTAATAGTTAAGTTACAATGGTTTCAAGAGCTTGAGGAGGGCAGATTTGACTCCATGCCCAATGGATTATTAAGGATACAGGTTTGGCATGCTTAGTAGGCAAGCATTCAACAAAAATTGTCAAAAATGTTACCAAAATTTTTCCTACAGATCAATTTGGTAGAGATGAAACAATTGTTACATCTAAGGTGAAAGGTACTTCAATAAATTTCCTGCAAATCCTAATCATTTGTATTCAAATTTTTAAGAGGAGTCTAGTTTGTATTATGCAATGATTTACAATAGAAAGAGATTATACAAATTGCATGATATGTTGTATTTCATTCATATTGAAAATGAAAATGTATACAACGTTGTTGTTTCATTCATTGAGATCAAAAGAATACAAATTATAATACTAGACAGTTACCAGAGTGAAGAAAAAGTTCATCAAGCTTGGAGAGCAATGCAACAGTGAGAAATCAAGATAATAGGCAATCTTATATCAGATAAGTATTTTACCCTGCTCTGGGAACTGTCTAGTGTCAAAATAATGCTTAGAAATTATCAAGCATACTCACTAGATTTATCATAATAAAGGTAGTCAATATACTGATGACTGGTGAAGCATATTGTATAGTCATCACTTTGATATAATGGCACAATCATTTCGAATGAGACAAATGAACATCAAAGGAAGCAACGGGACAACCTTTCACTTTGAAATGAGTCACAAATGAGAAATGAGCTCATTTGAATGCTTAAATAAAATGCAGAACAAAATTTAAATGCATCATTTCTTCATTGAAGGAGTCTTGTTTTCAAGCAAGTTTTCATGTTGTCATATCTTATTGCTGCAATGTATCAATAGTTTTTTTTTTATGTGTTTGAAGCACATGCCTTGAACACACAACCATCAATAAATAAGAAGGTTTGATAAACAAAGTTTACATTGAAGGGACAACAAAGAATGTTCTAGTCATGGAATGCCAACATGGGGGATTCATCTAATACATGTTCATCAAGGTACCTTACACAAGCTTTCATTAAGGAGCAGAAAATTATTGCTTAAGTATGAATACATGGGAGATAATAGTTCAATGTATTTTGCAATAATGAAACATTTCAAAGTTTGCATTTTCTGTAGTACACAATGTTTTCACCATGTTTTCATTCATTTATCAAAGAGTTGCAAGTGGTATTCAATAGAAACAACTTAAGTGGCTTCAAGTAATAGATTCACTATCATAAACAAGACAAATCATTGGGGTAGTGAAAACAAGTGTAGTGATCAAATGAGGAGAAATGTATGAGAATTCAAAGCACAAAAGATAAAAGCATCCATTCATCATTTATAGTTGTATGCTTGATGCTCCTGAAGAAAAGTAGTGTTTCATGCACACTTTAAGAATATAGAATGACCTACAACTTACAATAAGGGAATACTCATAACACCTGTAGATGCAAAGAGAGATCTCAACCTTTCATGGAAGAAGAAATAATAATGAAGTCCTAGGATTTTCAAAAACCTATATCATATTTGCAACAACATTGGATGAAGGCCAGTGTGTGTTTTCAGACCGTGGCTTGGGGGTTTGTTTCTTTTGTTTCATAGAAGCCAAAAGCCACCAAGGGTTCTACATAGAGTATTTGTAAACATATAGAAAATAGAGAAACCCTCGAGTTTCTACAAAGATAGAAGTGACAAAAATATGGGATCCCACAATCATAGAAGTGTAAGAGATGTCTTACAGGGGCCGAGCTAGGAGGGTTTTGTATTACCCAAAAATTGAAAGGTTGCGGCCATGAGAAACAAGGAAGCCCTCATAAATGATGGGAACAACAAACTAAGAAAGCAAGAGTCTTACATTTTGCATAAATGATAGAACCCATCAAGATTTGCACAAGAAACACAAACATTTTCATCATTTTTGCATCCATTGAGCTCGAGTTGAGCATTTTGTTGACAAGGAATGAGGAAAAATGCAGAGTTCGAAAGGTAGAAGAGCTTACCTCAGTCATTTTCTATGGAGAAATACATTATAATGCCCACAGTAGTGAGCTTCAGAAGTTCTTTGATGGTGGCCTCAAGACAACGTAAGGCATCGACAAAGTAAAGCAAGAGAAATAAATGCATGAGTGAAGAAGAATCCATAAGTGAAAGTCTTTGAAAACACATTCAGATAAGTGTAAATGAATGAAGAATCATGGAAGCTTTACCTAATTTGGTCTCAAAAGGGAATCGATAGAAATTTCTTATGAATAAACTCCCAGAAGTAGCAAGGAGATGGGAATTTCAAGCAAACCCTAGCTTCATGGCGGCAACAAGTTTTTAGCAGAGCAAGAAAGTTGCTAAGTGTAGAATGAATTCAAGTCAAAGAGGTTGCAAACTTTTGTTTAGGGTTTCTTTTACCCTAGAAAATTTTGACCAAATTTAAGGCATTTTGTGCCATAATTTCATGTTATCGTAATCAAACTAATACCCATTGTTGGGTGCCATGTATACCTCCTTGCTAACCTAAGAAAATTATAAAAATTTAACTCCAATATCATACTCCATCCTAATTTTTGCATAGTTTTGAAATCAACACATATTGTAAACAAATGGTAAAGTAGTTATTTATAAATTACTTTACTATTTGTCATAAAATGCAAAATTAGGACGTGGAATTAACTAAGGTTCTCAAGTCATGCAAAGTCGAACAAAGGAGAAGTAAAACTGAAGATTGTTTTCATGCATTGAGGAGTGAATCATGCATTGGATCCAGACAAAGTTGAGTTTCAGTAAGACTAAAGTGTTCACATGCACCTAATGATACTTGGAGTCTTTTTTCTTCGACTTTCAGTCAAATTTGAGCCTTTTTAGGAGATTTTTTGGGTCGACCATCATGCAGATTGAGTTTGCAACTGTTTGAGCCCAGTTTACATTAGTTATGACTCCCCTTTTCATGGATTTTCATCTTTGCTCATGGGAGAGGTTTTTGGAGATATTTTCACTTTTAGTTAGTTGTTAGTGCCACCTCTTGGCACTTTTGAGTTACCTGTTGTATATATTGAAAAATACTTAGTCTTTTTTCTCATCTCTTGCATATTTTCATTTTCATTTTGCAAAGGGAGATTCACCTTGTAACTCACTTTTATAGTTATTAATATATATACATCTTTTATAGGTTATTTTAGATTGTTACTTGCAGATTTTCCTTCAATTTTCTTATTGCAATCAAGTGTTAGCCTTCTCACATTCAGGTGTTTTGCCTCTTTTGGTGATTTGGATGCAAATTTAATGTTTTAAGTGTCAAAACCTTTAAATTTGTGTCTCATTAATGGATGCTTGTACATAGAAGCAGGTTTAGTCACAGGTCATAGATTGTGCTAAAGATTTATCTTTCCCTTTAGGTTGTGAAAACATTATTTTTCCTTCATAAAGGATAGATCATTAGGTCTTTTTGTGAAAAATTTATGTGTTTAAACTATTCAATTTGAGTTGTGAAAATAGATTTCTATGAGAGATAGTTGTGAAACAAGCTGCTCATCATTTCCATTTAGGTACATCACCATAGTTTAAATTTCAATTTATGCATTCATTTCAAAGCCTTTCTTCACTTTTCCTTCAAGAAATCAATTATTCATTAGAAAATCTTAAGGGAACCAACCCATAATCTGGAGATTAATCTTCACTATGAGCATACCCACAGGCTCGAATATGTTTCCATGTTTCACGAGATTGTTGAGAATTTAATCTTGGTATCTGAGTGCAATCTCAGTGAAAACACTTCCCTTTTGTAGATATTTTATCATTGCTTTAAGGGATGCTATCTTGTGTTGTGCAACAATCAACTCTGTATTTTTCAGACACCCTGGAGAAGGATCAATTGGTATTGAATATTGTTGTTGCAGGTGTTGAAGATCACCATCCTATTCAAGCCATGGTTGATTTCCTACCCATGGGTTTTGAGGTGGGAAACACTAATGATTCATGTCATGTGGTTGTCATGGATGTTTTTGAAATTGTTTCAAATTGGTCTCCCTTCCTTGAGCAGCATGGCATCTACAAAATTCTTTCTTCCTGAAACAATTTGGGCAACACATAGTCAAAACTTGTTCTTGTTCTTCTTATTTTCTTCTCTTGCAAGTCCTCTTCATCATAGATTGAGATTAATTCCTACACAAAATGGAAATGTGATCAAATGAAATTTTTGAAACATCTCCAATACACATGAGATCTAAATCTTCTACGCTTTCTTCAGTATTCCCTTTCAAAAAGATCATTTTGATGACATCTTGGTTCAACTTGTTGTATTTAGATTTTCACAAGCTAAACAAGAAAAATACCATATAGTCTTCCAACAACTCATCCTCTTTCTGTGATATCCAAAAGATGTCATCTTCTCTGCAATAACCTTTGTATTTGAAGATAAATTGCGTCTTCATCTCTTTCCAACATGAAATCTTATTCATTCCCAACCTCATAAACCATCTGAGGGTTGCATCTTTTAAAGTGGCTAGAAATAATTTGAGCCTTTGGACATCTTGATTGTAGTCATACCTATGACACAAGATCTCAAATTCAAAAAGAGATATGTTAGGGTCCTCACTCACCATTCCTCTGAAATTGGGCAAGCAATGCAAAAGGGTGAATATTCCTCATAGGTGCAATATGCATGGGGATGTTAATAGGAAATTAAAAAATAGAATGCTCACCTTGAAGATCTCCATTCTCGTATTCATTCAAATAATTACCAACTGAAACTCCCTCAAATTCCTTTAATTCAACCATTCTTTGATCTGCACAAGGTCAGTTTCTTTTTTCTCTTTTTGGTCTGAATTTTGTTTCTTCAAAATTACTTCTTTACTTATCAATTGACTCACAACAAGTGGTGTTGATTGATAAATAGTTTTAACTTCTAATATTTTCCTACAAATTTTAATCATGCATCTATATTATTTAAACAACGCAAATTAAGATTAATCACCTAGGAAAGGCCAAAAATTGTACGAGATTTCATCCTAATGCATTGGTCGTAACTCATCTCATCAAGATAATAGGCCTTTGACACCTTTCCCTGGCAACAACACCAAAATGATAGGCCAAAACTAGGGTAAAAATGAGAAATATTTTAAATTTAATATTAAGATTCAACTTGGTCTAAGTATCAATCCGAGGGTGTAAACTTGCAAAAGATGTCATGGCTATTTGCACAAGGGCTTCAAGTAGTGAGGTGAATGGGGATGAAAATGAATTCCTAAACTCAATCAAATACCTAGAAGCTAAAAATCATATTAATGTTTCTATTTTTCTTTTGTGATAGCGACTATGATATAAATAAAAACATTAATGATTCTGGAAATTAAACTCACAGCTATAAAAAATATGAAAAATCATTAACAAAGATAATCACCAAATCCCACAATTAAATCATAAGCAATAAACAATAAATAGTAAACAGATTCAAACAATAACATAAATAAACGCGTTGCTAGAAATAAACACACTTACTATGAAAGCTACAAAAATCACCAAGCATTCCAAGAAGAGGGCACCCTTCCTCCTCAATCCGCCTAGTGCTGAAATAAAATTCCTTTATGCTGGTTTAGTCACATGAAGATGTTTTATTTATCAAAAATAATACAAATTCTGTATCCCCTTTTCTTATCATGTAGGTCATATTTATAATAAATATGTGTGCAAGTTGTTTCCTATTTTTATGCCACTTTGCTATTATTTTGTGGCTCATATTTAGCTTTTTGATTTGTTGAAAATAATCACCCTAAAATACATGAGCTTATTTCACTCATGGTTACAATCAATAAAATAGAATATTATTTTTAACGTGAGAAAATTCTCCTTCATAAAATTAAAACTGAATAATAATTGTTTATAACCAAATAACCAAAGTATTTTATGAGAAAATAATTTTATGGTCGGAATTAATTTGCTAATATGTGTACCTACGGGCTATAGGAAGGTGACAAGAAGTCTACATTCTTCTCCTTCAATCAGCATGTTGTAGGATATATTTTCCTAACTTAATGGAAGAAAATTCAAGTAAATACAATCAAATAATTATTATTCACTTATTTTATCTAAAAACTAAATTAAATATTACTTATTTATATTTAACCATATGCAATAAAAGGTGGTAAAATGGTATGATAATGTATAGAAATGGAATATGAAAATGGGTTAAATGGTATAGGGAAAAAGCTAAAATATGGTATAAAATGGAGCGTGAATGACTCTCATCAATTCACATTAATTGAGGTACTTGAATGAGTAAGGTAGTTGTCTAAATTCTTACTATTAAAAAAAAGAAGCTTCTATGTTTATTTTGTATAAAAATGCATTAGCATTATAAACCTTTCATTTTCTTGAAAAGAGGGTTTTTATAATATTTCCATTTGTTTAGTAAATTGAGCTAGATCAAACAAATAAATGTTTGCCCTAGTCTACTTACGATCACCACTAATATTATAACTAGATTTATTTTGCTTAGGCATGATATTTCTTTGAGATGGTAGTGTGTTAGCTTTCTACTATTGTGATGGGCTTGGCCCTTTTTGGGGAACTAGGTTATTGTTAGCATTAGGATCATGACAAGTAAAAATAATGTTTGGCATAATAGGAGAAGTCAATAGTCAATTTTCTCTACTTTATAGAGCATAGTTACTATCATTTTGAAGTTGGTAAAAGGATAGGACCTTCCTCAATCCCATTATCACTTTTCCTAATAAATTCATTTGTTTCTAGAACTATAGAAGTCCCAAGATTCCTACTAGCTTAACCTCTACAATTTTCATTATTTCTAGAACTATAGAAGTCCCAAGATTCCTACTAGCTTAACCTTTACAATTTTCATTAGCAGGGATTATTTTTAGGATAGAACCATATCCTTTTGAACTATGTCCATGGCTAAACAAAATTTAGAGCCATTATTCTCACCATGTTGTGTACAATGGAATGAATTCTACACCAATCAAATAAATCTAGGTCTACTAAAATGGTTGAAGTTCCTTGGTTATTATTGGACCAATATGAATTTTTATTAGGGGTAGGAATATCTCCTTTATCTAGTTGGGTATTTCATTGTCTATTTGTTCTCTATAAGTTGAAATCCCTAGATACCCCATGGTTACTAGTTTCCTTATTTGGAGCGACTCTCTTTTCTAGGTTTAGCATGCAATTTCTTAGTTTTGAAACCATTCATTATCTATTTTCAAGTTTAGGTTTTTGGGTAGGAGGTTGGTTATGTGATCTCTAATTAGAAACATTGTTATTTATAGGCACCTATGTATTAAGGAAGGCAGGAATAACCTATTGACTATTGAAAGATGTTATTTGATTAAGAGTGTGATTTAAAAGTGCTTGTGTTGGGAATTAAGGTGTCTCAACCTTGGAAAGTTCCTAGCATTTGTTTTTAATTACTTGTTATTTTCTTATATTTTAGTATATTTTTATTATTACTTAATTTAGGCTCACATGGAAATGGGGCATTAAATTTGAGGTGGCATATTTGTTATTTCCTTTGAATATCTATTGTAATTTTTCATTAAGGTGGATATACATAGAGAAGTTGGAGTACCCTATTTTAGAGGGATTTTATGATAGATTCTTATGATGTATAAGAGCTTGTAAGATGGGAGTTACTTTGAAATATTGACCAAAATTATGATGGATATTTACACTTTTCATGAAACTCTATTTTGGGCTAGTGGGGGTAACAAACTAGGCACCCAAGTTGGGTGGATAATTATGACAGAATATGATGGTTGTAAGAGGCATTATCTATTTACTATTTTTAGTAGTTTGTTGGAATCTTTAAGGATTATGTTGTAAATTGGGTCAAACTTGGGTGCCATGCTTCTAGTGGTTTTGACACCTTGTTTAGAAAACTATTTGTGGTTACTAGTTTTCTCATTGCCTATAAATTGAGAGTTGGATTTGTAGTATGTATGTATGTATGTATGTATGAATTTGTAGGTATTGGAATGTTGCTAAAATTACTCCAAGATTATATGCTAGTGACACTCCTATTAAAGATTTATCTAAAAGTGTGTTGTAATATCTTATTTGATTTGATAATACATTGATTAAGTTTTGGAGTGGGGTTTTTCTCCCAAAAGTGTTTTCCTATTTAAACATTGATGTAATGTGTTATATAGGTTATGTTGATTTATATGTTTTTTTGTATATTTCTATAATTTTTTAGATCATATTTATAAGTTGTATATACACTTCTCTCAATATTGGTATAGGAAGATAATTCTACTACCCCTTACTTCCTTACAATTGGTATCAAAGTTTGATCCTTTGGTTTTAGTTATTAGGTTATTTGGTTTTTGACCTAATGTAGAATTCATTGGGAGCTTGTGCAAGAGATAACTTTGTGATGTTATTGTAGGTAATACAAATGGAAAGCACATCAAGGTGGATTGAGGTTGAATTTTTTTCTAGTACAAACTTTGATTTTTGGAAAATGAAAGCGGATGATCTATTGGTAGTTTATGATTTGTTGGGTGCTATTGATGAGAAAATTTAACAACCTATAGTTGTAACCATAGTTTCTCAATAAACATAATGGACCATAAAGAAAAGGGTCTCATAAGATTATGCCTTTTAGATTTATTTTAATTAAATCCACTGAAGAACCTACTACAATGAGGTTATGGCATAAATTGGGTGAAATCTATCAAGAAAATTTCTTGGTTAACATGTTTTAATGAAAGAAATTATATTCCTTAATAATGTAGGAAAGTGGAAAAATTGTAGACCACTTGAATACTTTCAATATGTTGGTGGTTAAGTTGAATTTATTCGGCATGGATACAGATAAGAAAAAGATATGTTAGAATTTTTTGTCTTCTTTGTTTGATTCGTGAAATAGTCTTGTAATGGTCATTGGGAGTACTTCAACTATATTGAAGGTTGAATATGTTGTTGGTTTTTTAATTCATAAAAAAATGAGAAGGAACGTTTCCATTAATCCTAAAGATGCCTTGAATGTTAATGGTATATAAAAATAAAGAGGCAAGAAGAATGAGAAGCAATGATAAAAGTCAAGATCCAAGTCCAAGTGGAGATCTAAGTCTCCCAAAAAGTTCAAAGAAATATGTTAGAATTGTGAAAAACTTGGTCACTTACAAAAATATTGTAAAGATAAGAAGAACACAAAAAAAAAATTGACTCCAATTTTGAATCCAAAAGGGAATGGTGCTGCTTTCATTGCAACTTTGGCAATGTGTGTAAGTAACAATGCATGGTTGATTGATTTAGGTGCATCCTTTCATATGAGCTTTAATAGAGATTGTTTTTCATAGTATTAAGAATTTTATGGAGGTAAGTTGAACTTAGGTGATGATTCTCATTTAAATTTTTTTGGTCATGGTAGAGTATAAATTAAATTTCCTGATGGTAGATTTAGCGGAATTAGTGGTATTTTTTTGTGTATTCCTAGGTTAGCACATAAAGTATTATCTGTTAGCAAACTAATTGATGTGGGTGTGTAGGTTATCTTTTCTAATGCATGATGCAAGATGGTTAGAGGTATTATGGTGATTGTTAGAGGTGTTATATTGGGTACTTTTTTAAAATTGATGCATGCACATATTAATGCAATAATACTTTTGTTATGATTAAGTCTTCATCTTTTTTTTTTGGATAAAAGAATGGTATCTTTTTCAATATATGATCATATTTTTTGGGTACCTAAGGTTGATTTTTCTATAGATATTGAGTTACCATATGAAAATACATAGTTATGGAACCACATACTAGGGCACATTGGAGAGAAGGGTCTAGGACCTTGAAGAATAAAAGCCTTGTTGAAGGTTTACCTAATTGAAATATTGATTTTGAGTTTTGTGAACACTAAATATATGAAAAATAAAGCCACATTCATTTTTATTCAAGCTCCCATAATTATTCCATATTTTTTAATCTTATTCGTGCATATGTGTTTGGTATTGTTGATGTTACTTTGATAATAAAATCTACTTACTATATTACATTTATTGATGATTATAGTACCTGACATGGGTTTAATTTCTTAAAAGAAAATTAAAAGTTTTTAGTCATTTTAAAGAGTTTAAAGATATGCTAGAAAGTGGACTACAAAGAAAATTAAATGTTTGAGGACTAACAATGGTAGATCTTGTGTTGTTCTACATATTTTGATCAATTTTGCAAGGATTGTGGAATTTAGAGGCAAAAGATAACTTTGTATTCCCCACAACATAATGGAGTTATAGATAGTATGAACATGCCACTAATGGACAAGGCTAGGAGTATTATTAGTGGAGCTTTCTTGGAACAAAGGTTTTAGGTTGAGGTTGTAGCCACTACTTTCTAATTTATTAATAGGTCTCTTACATCAAATATTGTTGATAAAATTCCTATGGAGGCATGCTCAGGAAGAAATCCTTCATTAAGGCATCTTCATGTTTTTGGTTGTGAGGCATATGCACATGTGCCAAGGGAAAAGTATATTAGATTGGAGATAACAATTTTCTAATATATTTTTATTGGATAAATTTATGGTGTGAAATGATACAAGCATTATGATCCTAATGTAGAAAAGGTATTATGTAGTAAAAGTGAATTTTTTAGAGAAATTTCTAGTATTCTTCCATTGTATTATGTCTAGAACAAAGTGAAAAGAAAGTTGTGGTTCAATTTCCTCTTACAAAGAAAGTTGAATCAAGAGCCCAAATGAGACTAGAATTTGAGGAGGGATTGTTAGGCTCTGAATCTTTAGAAGAGGAGGTAGAACCTCCATCTCATATTATTTGAAGGTCAACTAGCTCTATAAAACCACAAAAAATATAGTCTCCTAATGATTGGAGATGTATAGTTACTTTAAATATTAGCATTGATGAACTTAGAGTTCTATATATACTTGAGGATATATGTATGCATGATACAAAGTCCTAGAAAATAGCCACGGATAAAGATATGAAAAAACTTAAACAAAATGATACATGGGACTTGGTGCCTTTTCCCAAAGGACTCAAGTAAATTGGTTGTAAATGGGTATTCAAGAAGAAACTAGGTCCTGATAGTAATGTTGAGAAGTACAAGATGTGGTTGGTTGCAAAAGGTTGCTCCCAAGTTGAGTACATGGATTACATTGAGATATGTTTTCCTATTGTAAAAATGCCATCCATTAGATTATTTATTTTCATTGCTATTTATTATTATCTAGATATTAAAAAACTGGATGTGAAAAACATTTTCCTTCATGGTGATTTGGAGGAAGAATCTTATATGTCACAACTAGAGCACTTCAAGGTAAAAATTAAAGAACATTTGGTCTATGAATTATATAAATCTTTGTATGGTCTCAAGCAGTCTCATAAAACATGATACTAAAAATTTGATTCATTTTTGTTGAGTTTGGAATTAGAGTGTATTCTATAATTATATCATTGTTTTTATTATAAATTTTATGATTACCATTGAACCTAATTATTTTATTATCTGATGATAATATGGAATTTTCATTAGAAAAGGGAAAAAAATAATTTTAGAACTAAAGTCTCAACTTGCAATTAGATTTGAAATGAAAAATTAGGTGTATCTAAATATGTATTCTTGGTATGGAGATAATGGGGGATAGAGGAAATAAGAATCTATGTATTGAACAAAGTATTATGTAAATTCAATTTTATAGAGGTTTAAAATAATCGATTCTAGACTATTGTGTGTTCCTATTACTTTGGGGGGAAATTATCTATTAAAAAAGTTCCAATTAAATCCTTTAGAGATGCAAGAAATAACCATGGTAACTTATCATAGTGCAATCATAAGTTCAATGTATACTATGGTCTACACTAGACCAGACTTTTCCCAAGCAATGGGAGTTCTTAGCAAGTTTATGTTTTATCTTGGAAAAATATATTGGGATGTAGTTAAAAGATTCTTTAGATATTTATGGGTTACCTCAGAGTATTCCTTGCACTATCATGGTAATTTTAAAGGAGATAAGCATTCCTTGGATATTCATGGTTATGTGAACTCATATTAGGCTAGAGATGTCAATAGTGCATATTTATTTTATTTAAATGATGGTCCAATAATTTGGATGAGCAAGTGAAAAGATGTGGTTTCTTTGTACACTACTAAGGTAGAGTATATGACGAATCGTGTCCATAAAGAAGCCATTTGGTTGAAAAATATTATGTTTAGATATTGGGTTGAATTAAGGTGCAACTAATCTTTATTACAAAAACAAGAGTGCTTTTGTTTAGAGAATAATCCAAAAATTCATGTAAGGACCAAGCACATACATGTGGTGTACCATTTTGTTAGAGACACGATCAAATATTGAAGGGTGAAATTAGAGAAAGTTCAAACTTTGATGAAT
The DNA here is from genome assembly GCA_007115665.2 of Sequoiadendron giganteum. Classification (NCBI taxonomy): domain Eukaryota; kingdom Viridiplantae; phylum Streptophyta; class Pinopsida; order Cupressales; family Cupressaceae; genus Sequoiadendron; species Sequoiadendron giganteum. The sequence continues at coordinate 719,114,790 of CM021101.1, forward strand.
TTTTCAAATATTGTGGTCTATTTCTCTTTTAGCCCGTAGTAATTCAATTATAATGAAAATGGGTTTTACCTTTGGCTCTTTTGAGGTATGCTACATGTGGGAGAATGTTAGTAATTAAGGTGTCTCAACCTTAGCAAGTCCCTAGAATTTTTTTTTAATTGTTTATTATTTTCCTACATTTTTTATATATTTTATTATTATTTAATTTAGCCTCACATGGAAATGAGGAATTCTAATTTGAGGTGGAATATTTTCCAAGTGTTGGTGCCTTGGAATGTGTGTTTTAAATTTTCATTAAGGTGGCTATACATAATGAAATTGGAGTGCCCTATTTTGGAGGGATTATATGACAAATGCTTATGGCATGTAAGAGCCAATAAGAGGGGAGATAATTTGTAATATTTGTTGGGAAATTATGCCTCAACTTTTTGGCTTGTTTCTTCTTGGACTTAGGCATTTTCTTCTTGATTTTTCCCTTTACCGCTTTACCGTGGCGGTCTGGCTTGGTCTTGGCAGTACCGCGGTGATAGTCTAGGCGGTTATCGCCTTACCGCGCGCGGTGAGTTCACTCACCGCGGTGGTGTGATAAGGCCGCCTGTGGCCTACTCTGGCGGTTACCGCCTTACCGCGCATGGTGAGTTCTCTCACTGCAGTGGTGTGGTAAGGCCACCAATAGCCTAGCTTGGCGGTTAGCGCCATACTATAGGCGGTGGTTTCTCTCACTGTCATGTTCGCGGTGAGACCACCAACGGTGAGCCTAGCGGTTACTGCCCCACTGCGAACGGTGAGTTGGCTCACCGTGGTGGCCGCAGTGTGACCACCAGTGGTCAGCCTAGCAGTTACCACCCTACTGCGGGGTGGCCTAGCTGCCCTCGCGGTAGTGCGGTATGACCGCCAGCGGTTTCCCCGATGGATACCGTTGCATCGCAGTAAGGCATGATTGACTTGGTAGTAGCATGGGATGGTTGAGGGTGAGCTCACTCGAGCTCACCGCCATACTGCGAGGCGATTCAGACAGGGGCGCGGTAGTGCGGTGGAGTCAAGATGCGAGCCTGGATGGCCTTACCGCCATACCATGAGGTGAGTCGGATGGGGCAGCGGTAGCACGGGGAAGACGAGGGTGAGCTCGAGTGAGCTTACTATTGTACCACGGCTGGGTCGAAGGAGCTTGGCGATTGCACGGTAAGAGCTCGGATGAGCTTGAAACTCAGTTGACTGAGTTGGATAGGTTTGATCGACTGTCAGAAGCAACAAATGAATGGGAAGGCGACACGTGGCAAGATCTTTATGATTTGATTGGCTGAATGGTTATTTTCTGATGTGCAATTGAGTTGCATTATTAAATGGAGGTTAACGGACATGTCTGAGACCGATTTAATGTTGTGCGGCTTGATGCTTGCTGATTTAGTGGTGCACGTTATCAGGGAATGGTTGATGCTTGTAGATAGGATAATTTATTATCTTGATGATCGTTGATGGGTCGAATAGGTATGCACATGGTGTGAGATATATATGTAATCTTGTGTGTAGTCAGATAGAAGATGAGCGATTAGAGAGAGGTTGCGAGTGTTCAAACAGTCTTGACTGTGAACACTTAGTTTCTCATTTTTGATCGATGTGAACCTGTGATGCCTTGAGGCTGGGATGGCTGCAAGGTTGGCTAAGAGTGTTTTCTGAGGAGCTAAAGGGAATCTACATGATATGTTATTGAGGACAGTGTAATCATGTGAAGATTTTATTTTGTTGATTACTTGTTTTCTCCAGATGAACAAGATATTTTCTCTTGAAGAACATTGCTTTGATATCTGTATTGTAACTTCTTTGTTACTGAATAATATAAGTTAGCTAAGTGTTTTGGAGGGTGGGGTTGTTTACCCGAAAGGGTTTTCCCCACGTAAATCTTTGTGTCCTCATGTTTGTCTTTCTTGTTGTCTGATTTTGTATCTTGAATCTATGCTTGTGTTGAATCTGTTATAATTTTTGCATTTACTTCTCTCAGAGGATCAATGGGGGATTGACTGTGCCTGTTTCTGCTTTATGGCATAGTTGTTTGTGTTTTTGAAGTGATAAAAAGGAAAATCACTAAGGCATTGTTGTCTTAGATGTTGATCTATGATCATAGAAGGATCTCTTATCCCCAACAAGTGGTATCAGAGCTGGTTAAACCGAGGTCGAGGCTTGATGATACCAACAAGTGGTTTCAAAGCCTTCTCTTGGTTACTGAAGTTTTGGGTATTTCTCCTGTGATGATTTCTTAGCCTGGCAAGCTTGAGGAAATCTGGAGAAATCGGTTGGTGATTTATCCTTCGATGAGTGGAAGTTCTTTCTTCTTTGATTCAACACGCAGGTTTTGAAAGACACTGGAGATGACTGGAGTTGACCATATTGTGGCAATGTGGTCTAAGGCTCCTAGCTCGTAGCAATAGTTCCTGGTGCAAAGGGCATGAGGTATACTTATGGTTGTGTTACAGCAGAGTGTGGTGTTCATATTGGGTGTCTATGTGAGAGGCTCCCTGGTTGTATGGAGTTGCTTGTGTTGTTTATTAACCATGGAGTATTTAGCTTGTGTTGGGTGGTCTAACTTAGCACTGAAGGTGTTTTCTATGTTGCTCTGATTGCATGGAGGCTATGAAGTTAATCTTGGTGGTCTACAACTTCTATATTGCTTGGCTCTCTCATATGCTTGTGCATGACAGAGGTTTTTGGAACTGGTCTAAAATGGACCTGTTGTTCCGTTCTTACTTGTGTCTTGCACTTGCATGGTTTAGATTCAAGTCTTTGGCTCTAATGGTTTTTTGTAGATTTTCCTAAAAATTCTATGATGCATATTCATGATTTTCATTGTTCTGGTTAACCGTGATGGTTGAGTGTAGACTCCTGAGTCGTCCAGATGAGAAGTGAATATGGAGATGCGTGGGTGTTTTATAAACACTGTGGTTTTGCAGGTTTTACATAGTAAAGAAAAACTTTTGGTGTGTGGAGCTATTGTTCAACTCTTTTCTAGACCCTGGGTTCTGGGGTGTGACTGGATGAGATAGTTGTAGTTCAACATGTTTTGAGGAGGTGTGATGTCTTCTCTACATGGGAGTGTTGGTATGAGTTTCTCTTTCATAATTCTTGTGGTGTGTGTGTTGGTTTTCTAGACTATGGTGCTTAAGGTGTGGACGTGATTGGCAAATCGGATCTGTTGTTGATCTGGTGTTTGAGTCAAGTTGTCTATGTAGTTTGTTCCCTTTGATTATCTTCGTTTTACAGTTTCCAATGCGATGATAGATTTGCAGGTTTCATTGGTTGCATCCATGAGTTGTGCAATGTTGTGGGCTGTCCTTACCTACAAGTTTGATGTGAGACAACTCAGATGTGGACTGTCAATATCCACGAGGTTGTAACAGTGTGGTGCAGATCTGTCAGCTAGCCTTTTTAATGGTCACTTGTGCATTGGCATGGTTGTTTTGAGATGAGAGGATGGACAACGTTGGAGCACCTGAATAGTTAATGATGGGGACCTACAGAATGAAAATCATGATGTCATGGAAAGCATGATACACTGGCTAGTGTAAGCTTTTGATAGTGATGGTGTGGTCAGTCATGATGCTTGGAGAGCTCAATGTCATGTTTCAGTGGGATCTTTAGCAATGACTGTGGATTCATCACTTGGTGGTGAATGATCTTCTTTGGTGTTGCAGGTGCTTCTTGAGGACTCTTAGATCCTGTTGCTGCAGAAGAGTTCTTTCGCATTTGCATGGTCACTATTTGAAGATGTGCAACATCTTAGAGCCATGGAGGACATTGGTAGTCTTTGGTTGAGGTGTTGGTAGTGCTTGGCAGGTGATGTTGGTTTAGAGTTCTTTCATGTCATGTATACTCTTGCTTGTGCATTAGCATTTTGGCGTGTTGCTTTGCTCTTGAGATCATGGCTTGTTCACTTGAAGCATGGTATCTCCTAAGGGGGTTGTGTAGATCATGGTGTCATGATAAGTTCTTGTTCCTAGGTTTGGAGCTTTGATAGTGGTCTGTGGGTTCTCTATGTTTTGAGTACATTGGTCATATGCTGGAGGACTTCATGTTTATTACAGTGATGTAGTTTGGAGTTAGCATGAGATGACAGGTTGATGGTGCTCATGGATGCACGGAGAATAAGGTGAGGCTGGAATTCTTTTGAGAATATTGTTGTTACAGCTGAAAGTCCGAGTAGCCTGCACCTTGGTTGAACGTAAGTTCAACAAAGACCATAAAGGAAATTGCTTTTGGGTAAGTCACAGTGGCTTGTATATCTTGGAGGAACATCTTTTCTTTTCTTCTTGGTCTGCTCGGCAATTGTGTTTATTTGAAAGGTATTCACCCATTATATCTTTCAAATGTGTGTTATTCTTGCTTTCATGATATGAATCTTGAGTTGTTTTAAGATTCTAGAGGATTCATAATGAAAGGTGGACAACATAGTGGATCTCCTTGTGCTTTTGAGGACTGATAGGAGATGTATATATGGGTTAGTCTGATCTTCTTTTTGAGATGCTTACATCCATTGAACTGTTGGATGTTGTTTTGGCTTTGCCTTTGGGATGTGAAGAAGATCATTATTGACATAGCTGGCATTTAGAATTGTGTGTAGGAGGATGCTACATGTTTTGATTTGTTGTTTCTCTCTAATCTGGTCTTTTCTTCCTATATGTTCATTTCATATGACTTTAGATGTGAGATGCCTTTGTGGAGCTGAGTTGGTCACAATTTGTGGTCATGTGTTGTCACTTGGGTGATGACACAAAGGTTCTTGTGCCTCTATCTTCAGTCGGATATGGAGGTTTTCTTCGAAGAGCTCTGAAAGACAGTTGAGAGAAATGATTCTTGCAGCAGGTGATTGCAGGTAGTGCATATCAGTGTGGTTGTTCCTCAGAACTACATGGTTCCTCATTTCTATGTGCAGGGTTTGGTGGACTTGGAATGCCTGGATCACTTGTGATGATGCTTAGTTTGCATTTATCTAGACAATACCCTTGCAATGGGAGTACCTGGACGTGTTTGATCTTTTGACTGGTTAACACATGGTGCTTGTTTTTTTTGTTGATGGGTGGTTACATGTTGGCATGAGTTTACTGGTGTTCATACCTTGAAGGTATGGGTGATTGGATGGATTTAGCATGAGTTGTGGGTGCTAGTTTTCAGTCGTGTGGGTTTGATCATTTGGATGCGGGGTAGTCAGTTGTCTGGTTGTTGTTCTAGCTGGTGTTTTTTCTTGTTTTGGAGAATTTTTTATGTGTTCGCGTTGTGCTTTGTTGTTACTAGCATGCCTTTGCCACCTAAAGGATCAAATGTTTGCGTTCTTGAGACTGGTGCTTTTTCACCTTGGCATGTTCTTGTGTTTGGAGTTGTTGCCTGAGATGGTGGAAATTTTTGATGTTGTTGCAGGGGTCTTGGTTGGAGCATGGAAGCATGGTGTTGGTCCTTGTTCAGGTGTTTGGAGGAAGCCTAAAAGTATTCGGCAAGTGGGAGATTTTTGGGAAATTATGCCTCAACTTTCTATCTTGTTTCTTCTTGGACTTAGGCATTTTCTTCTTGATTCTTCCCTTTACCACTTTATCACAGTAGTTTGGATTGGTCTTGGCGGTACCGCGGTGACAGTCTAGGCAGTTACCACCGTGGCATGGTAAGGCCACCTACGGCCTACTCTGGCGGTTACCGCCTTACCGCGTGCGGTGAGTTCTCTCATCGCGGTGGCACGGTAAGGTAGCCAGTGGCCTAGCTCGGTGGTTACAGCCATACTGCAGGTGGTGGTTTCTCTCACTGCAATGTTTGCAGTGAGACTGCCAGAGGTGATCCTGGCGGTTACTGCCCCACCATAGATGGTGAGTTGGCTCACCGCGGTGGCCACAGTGTGACCGCCAGTGGTGGGCCTGGTGGTTACCGCCCTACCGCAAAGGTGGCCTTGTGACCCTTGCGGTAGTGTGGTATGATCGCCAGCGGTTTGCTCAGCGAATACCACTGCACTGTGGTAAGCCACAGTTCACTCGGTGATAGCGCAAGATGGCTGAGGGTGAGCTCGGGCGAGCTCACCGCCATACCGCGAGGTGACTTGGATAGTGGTGCAGTAGTGCGGTGGATTTAAGGAGTGAGCCCAGATGGCCTTACCGCCATACCACGAGGCGAGTCGGATGAGGCAGCAATAGTACGAGGAAGACGAGGGTGAGCTCAAGCGAGCTCACCATTGTACCGTGGTTGGGTTGAAGGAGCTTGGCGGTTGCACTGTAAGAGCTTGGATGAACTCAGAACTTGATTGACTGAGTTGGATAGGTTTGACCGACTGTCAGAAGTAGCAAACGAATGGGAAGGTGACATGTGGCAAGATCTTTATGATCTGATTGGCCAAATGGTTATTTTTTGATGTGCAATTGAGTTGCATTATTAAATGGAGGTTGACGGATATGTCTGAGACCGATTTAATGTTGCGCGGCTCGATGTTTGCTGATTTAGCAGTGCACGTTATAAGGGAATGGTTGACGCTTGCAGATAGGATAATTTATTATCCTGATGACCATTGATGGGCCGGAAAGGTATGCACATGGTGTGAGATATATATGTAATCTTGTGTGCAGTCAGATAGAAGATGAGCGATTAGAGAGAGGTTGCAAGTGTTCGAACAGTCTTGACTGTGAACACTTAGTTTCTCATTTCTAATCGATGTGAACCTATGATGCCTTGAGGCTGGGATGGCTGCAAGGCTGGCTGAGAGTGTTTTCTGAGGAGCTAAAGGGAATCTACATGATATGTCATTGAGGACTGTGTAATCATCTGAAGATTCTAGATGTTTTCTCCTAAAGAACATTGCTCTGATATATGTATTGTAACTATTTTGTTACTGAATAATATAAGTCAGCTGAGTGTTTTGGAGGCTGGGTTTTTTACCAAAAAGGGTTTTCCCCACGTAAATCTTTGTGTCCTCATGTTTGTCTTTCTTGTTGTCTGATTATGTATCTTGAATCTATGCTTGTGTTGAGTATGTTATAAGTTTTGTATTTACTTCTCTTATAGGATCAATGGGGGATTGAATATGCCTATTTTTGCTTTATGGCATAGTTGTTTGTGTCTTTGAAGTGATAAAAATGAAAATCACTAAGGCACTGTTGTCTTAGATGTTGATCTATGATGATAGATCGATCTCTTATCCCCAACAATATTGACCAATATTATGATAGATATTTACAGTTGTCATGTTTCTCTATTTTGGGGCAGTGAGAGTTACAAACTAGGAACCCAATTTGGGTGGATTACTATGAAAAAATATGATGGTTGTAAGAGGCATGATCTATTTACAAATTTTAGCGTGTTTGTTGGAATATTCAAGAGTGACATTGTAATTTGGAACAAACCTAGGTGCCATAACTCCTGTAGTTTTAGCACCTTATTTAAAAAATAGTTTGTGGTCCCTAATTTGTTCATTGAATATAAAATGGGAGTTGATTTGTAGTATGTATATATAAATTTTTAGGTACTAGAATGTTGCAAAAAAAACTCCAAGATTGTATGCTAGTAATAATTAAGTGAACTCTTAGTTTGTAAGTGTGTTGAAACCTCACATTTGATTTGATAATATATTAAACAATTTTTGGAGTGTGAGGTTTCTCTCTCAAAAGGATTGTACCCATGTAAAGACTAGTGTAATGTATTCTATTGCTTATGTTTATTTATGTGTTTATGTATATTTTTTTATAAATTTTTAGATTAAATTTATAAGTTTTCTATACACTCTCCTCTCTATTAGGAATATATTACTAGGTTGATCAAACCATTTCCTACATAACCCCATGAGAGAAAAACAAGCATAAACACTTATAGAATAACCATAATGTAAATATCAAAGATATACCACAAGATTACACAAGATGTGCCCTAGGAAAACACTCAAGAGGGAAAACCTAGCCTCCAAAAGCACCCACACTCAATTTTTATTCAAGAATGCAAATATTACAATACACTGAATAAACTATCCATAAATACTTATAAAAAATCAAGATCCTCCAACGCAACCTACATGTATCTAAGCATGTAACACCACATCCCATTCCATTATTCACATGTGCACTCTTTAGAAGAGAGCTCAATACAATGACAACTAAGCTAAACAACCGACTAGCCAACCTCAGCCACTAAGCATGTCCTTTATTTTATAGAATCAAGCTCACATAAAATAACCAAGAGGTAAGGTAAAACCATGAGTACAAAAAAATTGACTCCGACTTTAATTTTTTGTACTAAGTTTACTAATATTGAATATTTTTTCCATTTGCAACCCACACATAAAATATCTAATCAATGTTACATACAACTTTACAAGTGGACCCAAATAAATATTTAATGTGGATAAACACATCACCTAATGTAGACAAGATAAGGTAATCTTATTTAATCTCTCAATCACGAAGCCAAATTCAATGTGTAACAACAAAAATCAATGTTTAAATAATAAAATTAAGGAAATTAAACCCTAATTTCTGACAACATAATTCTAATATAGGATTACATTTAGAGTGTTTCTTATTCTTTGTCACCCTTCTACAACTCGCCAAAGATCCCAAAATGAGTCCAATGATCTCCCTTTTATCTATTAGTGGCTTGGAAATTGAATCAGATTTGATCTTAGCCATTACAACCACCAGTTCATTGCATAAAACATTGAATTACAGTAGCAAGTTGGGAGTCTATAAAGCGTAGTAGAGAGAAAAAAATACACAAATGTACTTACAAGTGAAAACTACACAAATAACTAGTTTAGAAAAGAAATCTCGCTACAAGATTAGTTGGTTGATAAAACTATGTAATTCAGACATGGTGACATCATCATCTAGTTGAAGTTGATTGACGTCATTGACGAAACTATTCATTTGAACTGGTTTGTTAAATCATGAATTTTTGGTTCACTTGATTATGTCTACAAAATTTTAGATGGCCATGAGGGACCCACAAACTCCTATTGGATATGGAATTCCTAAAAGAAATAGATGGAAAAGAAATTCACACATGAAGTTAGATGACATCGTAATTAACACTAAGCAGAGGAAGTCATTGGTACCAATTTCTACAGGGGAAATCATTGGAACCAATTAAAATTATAAGGTCAATACAAAGAGTCTAGTTCACTTAGAAATATCCATGAATGTAGACAAACCATCCACTACCAGTCGTGTAGGAAAACACATTGGAACTGGTCCAAAGCATTAGAACTCAATGAAAATTGTTGGTTCAGTAAAAAAATTCTTGCAAAATTCTAAAGAAAACCAAACATCCTCAAGGTAGGTTCAATAGCAACCCAAAATTTTGCAACCAATACAACACCAAAAATCCACAAAGCCACAAATTAGCCATTTTTTATCTTCTCTTCACCAAATTTGACCTACAAATACCCATTTGGATCTTCTACAAGGTGGCATCATTAGATTACCATATTATTTCTAAAAATACTCTTGAGAAAATAATCAAAACTAAAACCTAACATCTAATGGCTCTAGGCGGGAGAGGCAGGAGAGGTAGAAATTTGAACTCTGAAGGGTTCATGTCTGAGGATAATGTTGAGGCTAAGGATGGTGATGATTTAGATGGTTTCCGCGGTCCACATGAGCTTCTTTCTACAAACCTTTCTTGATGTTCCTTGGTCAATGTTTGTGTGGCGAGCTTTCAATAGGCGTCTTAATCTGTGCTTTTTTCTTTGTTGGCTAGCTTGTGTTTTTCTTTCCCTGTGACGGTAGTGGAGTGTGGCTTTTTGTGCAGCATCTTCCATGCTAATGGGCTCATCCTTCCTTATTATTCTTGTGTGGTTTGCACTGAGCACAGTCTCTCTGCTTTATGTTTCTCTTCAGATGGTCGGCTTCTCCTTTGCTTTGTTAGGGCTCCTTTTTTAATGGCGGCTTGTGGGTTGCGACCCTTGCAGCTTCTTATCGCAGTTTTCCTTTGGTTGGTGTTGGCAGCAGTTTCACTCTGGGCTCCTCATGCTTTTGATGGACTATTGTTGGCTTGTCTTCTCTTGGTTTTGTGGCCCTCTTTGATCGTTGGTGTTTTCTTTTTCTTGTGATTGGATCTTCAATCGAGGCATCTATTGTTTCCCTAGCTCTGGATTGTGTTTTGGGTCTCACTGTGCGAGATGGCTTATCTGTGGATGGGTGGTGTGTGGAGAGTTTTTGAATTATCTTTGACCCAGGCTGGCATGTCGAGTCTGTTGGTGTGCTTAAATTTTTTTCCTTCTCTCTTCTCCCCTATTGTGTGGGCTCTCTATGCTTGTTGTTGTGCTTGGCCTTGGTCGCGATTTTGGAGCTTTGGGAGGTTTTCATCCCTTTGGTTATGGGGTTATTTGCTGGTGTTGTGGCTCTGGTGCATTTTTTACTAGTGGTGCCTTCTTTGGCTTCCTATGTGCGGTATATCTTCCTTGTGCATGGGAGCTTTGTGGAGAGTCTCTAGTTGTCTTGTGACTCTAGCTGGCATGTCGGGTTTGATGGTGAGCTTAGTTGTTCTGTCGACTCTCTACTTCCTTTCTTTGCGGGATTTTCTTTGTTGTGTGTGGGAGCTTCTTCTTTAGTGTTGGGGTTTTTGGCTTTCTTGGATCGTTCATTCCTTATGTGGTCTATTGGTGGGTAGTTCAGGTGGTGTGTTTGTTTCTAATCTTTGAGGGGGTTTTTCTTCTTGGCTTTCTTTCTTCGAAGGTTTCTATTGTTGGGGTTTTTTCCCTCTTTCTTGTTGTATGGAATGCTTCCTCGGAGTGTCTTGGTGAGGTCCTTTGGTTTGGGTTATCTCCTTTGTTCACTCAGGTGTTGATATTTCCTAAAATTATTTGTCCCCCTTCTGGTTCTTCATGCTTCCTTGGCTTGAGGGGGAATTATATTTTATGGGTTGCTTGATCACTGCAAGAAGTTGTTAATCTTTTGTTTTAAGGCTCAGTTTGTGCTGGTGTTGTTGGCTATGTTGCTTCTTGCTTATTTTCTTGTCATGCTAAAGGATGGTGTTCTTACCCTTTCTTTTGGAGCTTATGCTTCCTTCTTGATCTTTCAGTTGAGGTCTTCTATGGAGGTGGAGACTGCTCCTATTGAGGAGGAGCTAGTTGTTGTTGTTTTGGTTGGAATTTCTCTTTTCTACTTTGTGCTCCTATTGAGGCGGAGCATAGGTGGGTAGGAGGGTGAGGTATTTGGTGGTAAGGATTTTTATTTCATCCTCTCCAATAGAGGGGAGCTCTCTCATATCGAGGTTGAGATAGAGTTGGTGTTTCAAGTTGTTTGGTGTTATAAGATGGATGAGGGGTGTTGTAGGAATGTTGTTGTTTTATAGTATTCATTTTTTGGGCTGATTGTTGCCTAGATGAATCAAGCAGTTTGCAAGTTGGTTGAGGGTTGTTGTTGGAATGTTGATGCTTTGCAGTATTCTGATGATTTATGTAGGCTGATTGTTGCTTGGATGAATCATGATGTTAAGGGTTCAAGGTCCCTATTAAAACCTAGTTGTAAAGGGTGTAAGGTCCCTTCAAAACCTTTGAGTTTTAGGCCCATTTAAACCTATTTGTTAAAAGGTTCTAGGTCCCTTCAAAACCTTTGAGCAGCCCTTGGTGTTGTTGTTGTAAACTTGTTGTTGGTTTGTGGTTTATCTTTATTGTAGCATGATTTGTGTGGATAGGGTTTTGGGTCCCTTCAAAACCAACTTGTAATGGGTTTCAGGTCCCATAAAAAACAAACCAAAACTAACACTACCAAAAATAAAAAGAAACTAAACTAAGAGGAAATATATTTTTGGTTGATGCAATATGAGTTTGAAACTCATGAAAAAAATTCCATCAAATATTGCATCAACCAAAAATATATTTCCTCTTAGTTCAGTTTCTTCTTATATTTCCATCAAATATATTTTTGGTTGATGCAATATTTCATGTGGACTTGCAAATATTTCATTTGGTAGATGCAATATGAGTTTTAGACAAATAAAAATTTTCATGATCTTGAAACTCATGAAAAAAAATTCAAGTTTGGAAATGCAATTCCATACTTATTCAAATTTGTAGCATTCATCCAAGAGGATTCGTCTGCAAGTTTTTTTTTTTCACAAAAGTGGCAAGCCACTATAATATATTAGAATATAAAATAAAGTATACAAAGTCTCGGTTTAGAGGGCATACCAATAGGAAAGAACCAAGAATAAAACCTTTGGTTATAGCCCAAATCATTACAAAATATATAACCCGAGTCTTTCCAACATATTACAAAATTGTCCCATGGAATTTTACAAATCGAATCCTTCATAGTTCATTATAACTCATTGTACAATGATCATTCAATCATACGAATATCCATCCTTCTCTCTGTACACTTTGCAATGTATATCAAATAGCATGGTTGGTTTGAACGTTGTACAAATGATTCGGTTCAGTTCCCTCTGTCAACCAAGCATCAATCTTACCAGTCATAGAACAGTCACCACCAACACTATTCGTTTCAAGGTGTTGAAGTTTGGATCGGGCCTATCAACAAGAAAAAATCCATTGACAAGAGTTCACAGTATCACATGGAAACCTTAAATCACCTTGATGTCTTTAAGCTCAAACACCTTTTGAACCATCTTGTCGGCCTGAGTCAGACTGATGAACAACATGAACAGGTCAATCGACAAGACCAATAGTATCGGTGAACATCTAAGATGTTACCTTGATAGTCGAGGTCTCACCGATGACCCAAAAATAACATCAAGACCACGTGCTGCCAAGAGTCACATCGAAGTACACCCGATGTCCCTTAAGAACATCAAGACCATAACATTGCCAAGAGTCACACCGAACATGACTCTCGACAAGAACAACACTATCGGCGAATGCCTGGGATGTCACAATAATAGCCCAAGTCTCCCCGAAGTCCCAACAGTTTAACTGTAGTTCAAAACACCTCATCGGTAGGAGTCACACCGATGATCAACTAGAACAAACATATCAGAGAAACAAAATGCTTCAGAAGAAGTTAAAAATGTCACATCAAAGATCCATGTCTCCCCGAAGATCGAAGTTGGGCGACCTTTCCTTGGATCGACAAGATTCACACTGATGAAGTACATCGGTATGACCAAAACCATCAAACCAATCTTGAGAAATCATCCTGATGGACCATGTCACACTGACCAAGCACCTTCGACCAAAGATCCACTATCACTAAGAAGCATTATGAAGTCTCGTGTTAGCCTGACCAACTGTTCATCGGCCAAACTTACACCAAATAGACCCATCGGCCAGACCAACACTATCGGTTCAACATTCTCAAGTCTAACCGAAGACCAATGTTACCCCGAGGATTTTTTTATCAACTAGAGTCTCCCCGATCACAACCAATCTGTCAGACTGGCACTATTGATATGATACATACCGAAGCCCAGTGTCAGCCCGACAAAGTCCCATCGACCAGACTCACACCGATATAAATTTTTTACTGGACTTCTACTATCGATGTGAGTTCAAAACCTCATTCTGATAGCTCATGTCACACCGATCACAACCAATCGGTAAGACTGACACTACTGATATGATACATACCAAAGTCCAGTGTTAGCCCAACAAAGTCCCATCAGCCAGACTCACACCGATATAACTTTTCAGTCGGACTTCTACTATCGATGTGAGTTCAACCTCATTTAGATAATTCATGTCACACCGATCCCAACCAATCAATTAGACTGGCACTACTGATATGATACATACCAAAGTCCAGTGTCATCCTGACAAAGTCCCATCGGCCAGACTCACACTGATATAACTTTTTGGTCAGACTTCTACTATTGATGTGAGTTCAAAACCTCATTTTGATAGATCATTTCATGTCGAACATCTTCATTGCCAGGAAACACCAAAGGTTAGACCGATATATTCAAAGAAGGAACTTCACAAGGAGAACTTAGATTGGGCTAAGTCACACCGATCCTGAACTGTCTTAAAAATAAATATTTAGCTTCCCTATCAAAGTCATTAGAACTTTAGATTTGACAATATAAATCTCATTCCCTTTAGATACGAAAGGTTGTCCCTTACTTAAGGTGGTGAAAATCCTGATCAATCATTTCTACTAGATGGGGAAAGTTATCAAGTGGAGAGAGATCAAATAAGATACATATTTCCTTCTTTGAACTGCCCATGTTAGCTAGAAGATCTGCTAAATTATTTCCTTCTCTATAAGTATGGGTTATCCTATAATTTTTAAAATTATCAAGAAGATCCCATGCTCTTTGATGTTGGAATGATGGATGCACAATGTCCCTGATGAAGCTGCAGTCTTCAATGGAGGAGCTTTTCCAGGAAGAAATAATCAACCACACAAAAAGTATGCAATAATGGCATTCAAATAGGAGATTCTATTATGATGATCTAGATTAATTTATGTAAGAGCTGAAGATATTAGCCCGACACCCAGGAACACCTACAAAAACAATGATAAACCTTCCACAAGAGGATATGCAAGAATGAGCTTGCTTGATATTAAGACCTCTCAAATGATGAGGTATGAAAATGATAAAGATGATGTACAAGCACCTTCCTTATATAGGAAAGTGTGAGATGTAGTAAGCTATATGATGTTGTCATGTTTCATGATCTAACAACATGTGACAACATGAGAACCCTAACTAACTACCTAGGGAATGATGAACTGATTGAGATAAGTTCTAGAAAAGACAACTTATCTTCTAGAAGGAATCTTATCTCCTACAAATAGAGAAAAGGAGAAAACCTAGTGGGAAAAACTCCTCTCCAAAAGAGAGATGAAATGCAGATAAGTGAGGAAGGATGGAAGACTCCCAAATACCCCCAAAGAACACCATTTGTCACATGAATACAATACATTCAAAATCCCCCCCATAGGAGGGAAAAAGAGAGACTAAATAGACCCCCCAAAATATGTGATCACCTACAAGAATGGCAAGTGTCTAAAGACAAAACATGATCCAATGTCAACAAACAACTTGTCTCCCTTTTGGAAGAAATAAAACAAAGTGCAAGTGCAGAGATGCTTCCCATTCCAAATAGGAATTGAAGGAAGGAAGGATGAATATGGATGTAAATGATGTCTCTAAAAGCTTCTCATTTGTCTCCTTGCTTGATGAAGATGAAGATGCCACAATCAAATCAAGTACATTCCCAATCAATGAAGAAGGTGACAAATCAGGATGATGTGGACACTAATGTTGAACAAGATCCAAAGACCATGATGGTTTGACAATAGGTGTGCAATTTTTGTCATCAAATAGGAGATATATCCCCTCAAATATGTCCTCCAAATTTGAAATGTGAGACTCCACAAACAAGGATGCAATATTTGATAGATAGGAATCCCAATTAGGAAGACAATGAGATACTGATTGTAATGAATCAAATGACGTTCTCAATGAATCACTACCATGAGAATGTTCCTGTTGAATGGGAATGATAGGAGTATCAATCAATGACTCTACACAATGAATCACTGAAGGTGAAGGTACATCAATTATCTCTGATGGAGAAGGAAGAGCATCTAAAGAACCCTCTTCATCCTCATCTGAAGATTCAAAGTAGTCCAAATATTCAACCTCCTGCATAGTATCTGTATCATAGGGTATCATTTCTGAAAGATGAAGAGGCATAATATAATCTAAAAGAGGATCATTTGGGAATGGATGAGTATCAAGATATCCATGTATCTGCCAAATTTTAGTCCAAAGAGTATGAGGGAAATCACAAAGATCAACACTTTTCAAAGTGGAAACATCAATATGCATTGCAATGACTCCTAAGACATGATCCCTTTTGCAATTCCAAGCAAATTTCTTACTATCAGTACCAAGAGGGGGAACAAGATTATACAAATGTGGCAACAAATGAAGCCATCAAAGATGGGTGATGATACCATTTCTCGATTGTTTATATTTTCCCCTTTTCAACATAATCAAAAGCAAGATGAAATAAAAACCCCATTATTAACTATGATATATCTCCAAGATTACAAATACAATATCCTTCAAAATGAAATAGAAAGTCCCAACTATGATATATAGTGAAAATGAAGTCTTCCCAAATTGATAGAACCTCTCCAAGATTTAGGATGTCGAAGTAATCAGTCAAAATGCCAAATGTGAAAAATACTGAATAAATAATACTTGGTGTTGAATCTGGAAAATGTGCATGGACACAATGATAGAGCTCCTAAATACCTTCCAAATGCAACTTGAATCACCAAAATCAAAGAAAGTGGCTGAAATTTATGAGCTTGAAGGTCAAAATGGGAGATCTAACTTTAAACATAAATAAAATATTATAAGAATAAAATTTGATAATAATTCCTACACCACTGGATAGAGCTCAGAGCCAGCTTTCCAACAATATCCCGTTTGTGAAAATCTGATACCCGAGTCAAAATTAATAGCAATTTTAAGAAAACTACCTAATTAAGACATGATGGGGCTTCCATGGCAGTCATTTGGCCATCAAATTTAAGATAGTTGCCTGATTTTTTTTAAAAATCACCAAAAAATAAATTTACCTCAGAATATGAAGTATTTTGTATGAAAATGGGGGTTTTGGGCCTTCCGTACGCAATGGAAGGGTCGAATTTCACCTAATTTTCTCCACAATTCGCTAGAGATGCAAACCCTCCAACCTTACAAAAAATCACCAAGATCTTACAGCCATAGATCAATCCTCAAATTTGAGAAGGGTCTTGCAAGCAAGGCTCTGATACCATGTAAGAGTTGGAGATTTTAGCTTGACACCCAGGAACACCTTTAAAAACAATGATAAACCTTCCACAAGAGGATATGTAAGAATGGGATTTCTTGATATTAAGACCTCTCAAATGATGAGGTATGAAATGATCAAGTATAATACAAATGATACAATAACCCTCCTTATATAGGAAAGGGTGAGATACAAGATGCATTATGATTTTTCCATGTGTCTTGATCAAACATCATGTGACAACATGAGAACCCTAACTAACTAACTAAAATGGCTGTCATGTAGCCGAGACCCATCATCTTTGCATAATCATTGGATTTTTCATTTCCTCCCTAAGTTTCAATTATTGGGGGTGTTAGTGTAATTAATTATTTATTACACTAACATAAGTTAACTTAGGTCTGCATTTAATAATTTAGTCCTAAGTTGCATTATTAAATAAATCATAAATAATGTTGTAGGAGATAAGATTCCCTTCTAGAAGATGAGTTGTCTTTTCTAGAACTTATCTCTATCTTGTTATCATTCCCTAGGTAGTTATTTAGGGTTTCATGTTGTCACATGTAGTGTGATTTGAACACTTGGCAACATCTTGTGCATTTTAGGTTTTCCTCTTGCCTATATAATCAGGCATTTGTACTCTTGTAAAATATCTAGAACATCATAATAGAATCTCCTATTTGAATGTCATTATTGCATACTTTCTGTGTGGTTGAATATTTCTTCTTGGCAAAGGTCCTCCATTGAAGATTGTAGCTTCATCAAGGACCCTGTGCATCAATCATTCCAACAATCTGCAAGTTTATCCTTCCAACAAACTAGGTATTCCATGTAGTCTTTTCCCCTAGTTCTCTTTTTCACTTGGGAACCAATCACCTTATCTATGTCTTCAAACATATTTTCAAGCAGTTGATGTAGCCATTCTTTTGCATCCTACAATTTTTTATGTGGATCTCCTCATTTATTTGTATCCCCTTCATGATACTTGTACAAATCAACAACATTAAAGACGAGAGATATGTCTATACCTAGATTGGAAGTTCTATCTCGTATGCATCAGATGAAAACTTTTTCAAGACCCTAGATGGACCTATCTTCTTCCACTTCAACTTGTTGTATGTTCCTTGTGGGTACCCCTCTCTCAAACAAGGCCTGATGAGGTACCCATGTACAAACAATCTAATCTCTCAAAACTGGAAAAAGGAGATAACCTCGTGGGAAAAACTCCTCTCCAAAAGAGAGAAAGGTGAATGAAGGACTAAGAAGCCTCCAAAAAAATGTCCAAAAAATAATAGGAACATAAAGAACATTGTTGAAGCACAAAGAAGTTGTATACAACTATCAAATGATGACTACTATAGTGTTGTAATGAAGAAACTCCTTTAAAAAAAAAGATGGTCAGGATCAAGAAAACAATAATTTACATTAGTTCCCCCAACAACAATACTCGAATAATGATCAAATGGAAAATAGAGGCAAACATATTACATTCGAATATACAACTGACACATGAATCAACATGAGTGGCCCCAATGAAAATACTCAAACATGTAAGATGCAAGTAAAAAATGCAAGTACCAATAGTCTAAATAACATTGATCAAGTAAAAATGGAAGGTCACTTCCAAAAAAAGGAATGAAAGAGTGTTTATATGGTAAGTGCTCCTTCTCACTGAAATGCATGGGTAACCAACCATTGCATCTACCTAGTACATAGGAACAAATACTACATACATAGCTCACTCCAAAACAAAACTAAGGAAGCATTAGCACCAATAATAGAAACACCCCCATAATGTGGACAAGGGAGAGTCATGATAGGTCCACTGAAATTTTTTGTCATCAAGAAGTGCATGAAGGAGAAGGATCATCCCACAATAATGGGTTACACTTTTTGGCCAAACTTGACATTGGAATCAACATTTTGAACAAAATTGTCACTTTCCAACACCTATAGTAGCTAAACTATTAGGAATTTGAAGATGATCCAAACTAGTGATTTGTGAGATTTTTTCTATAGATTTTAAATGTATTTTTTTTTAAATTGTAATTGAATTGTAATTTTTTTGAGTCTCCTTTGATAACTAGTTTTTAATAGTAAACAACATTTTTAAAAAGTGATGTGTACTTTGTTTCGCATAATTTTTTTTCTACACAAGATAAAATTATGGTTCTTTTGAATTTAGGTTGGTAACACTAATATCTAGTGCTTGCATTTCGTTTCATAATGTTTTGTTTATATTTTTATTTTAATTAAGTTTTGAATTCAAACCAATTATAATTTAGACATAGGTGCACTTTGTGCCACATAATTTTTTTTGTATGTATTGAAATTCATTTTTTTTGTTGGAACGAGGACATCAATACCTAGTGTGTAGATATTTTTTATTTTTTCCACAAATTTACTATTTTTCCACATGTGCAGAACAAAGAACTTGATGTTCGACAAAAAAACTATGTTCAGTAAAACTAAAAAAATCAAAAGTAAAAAAAAAATATACTAAATTTATATTTGTTGGAAAGCACGTTTTGAGGACAGTCCTCTAGCTTGGTTTATCAAATTGACTCCATTTGTACCTCCAAATCGGACTTCGAAAGTCAAAAAAATGCATAGATTTTGAAATTGGGTGGGAAAGGTGAAAAAAAGGTCTTCATTTGAAGACCCCTTCAAATGAAGGGGGATTTGAAAAAAGGGGGGCCCCTTCATTCGAAGGGGTCTTCGAATGAAGACCCCCTACATAGCGATGGATATAAATAATTTATAATGTTTTGATGAATATTTCAATAAATCATATAATGTATGATTTATACTGCATTTTATTAAGTACCTTCGAATGAAGGTTAGGGGTTCATGCGAAGAGGCGATTCATTCGAAGGATTTTTAATACATGTATTCCCGAATGAAGCCCCTTCATTTGAAGGGGTTACCTTCGTTTGAATTTTTTCTAAACTATCTGATGCACAACTCTATTTTTTCATGTAAAAAAATTGTAACTCACAATTGTGGGTTCAGCCCATGGAGGATTCCAAACTAGGAGGTACTCCTATGGTTACTAGTTATCATTTGAGAAAGATTTATGAGTCTTTGGAGGTTGATCAGACTCATTATAAGTCTATGATTGGAGGTTTGTTGTACTTGACTACTTCTAGACCTGATATTATGCATCCAACATTTTTTTTTTCCAAATTTCAAGCTAATCCTAAGCAAACTCATGACAAAGGAGTGAAAACAATATTCAGATACTTGAAGGGAATTCCAGATTATGGTTTGTGGTATAATAAGGATGGAAATATTTATTTGAATTCTTATACTAATGTTGATTGGGTAGGATGTGTGGATGATCGGAGAAGTGCCAATGGAAGTACACTTTTCTTGGGAGATAGTTGGTCTTCTGGTTCAGTAAGAAGCAGGACTAAGTATCCCTGTCCACAATAGAAGCTTAATATACAGTTGTAGCATCTTGTTGCACCCAAGTGCTTTAGATGAGGCAAAATTTGAAGGATATAAAAGTGTTTTATGATGAACCTATTCCTATATTGTGTGGTAATACCAGTGCAATTAACATTTCCTAGAATCAAAAGTGAGAAGGTTGCAAAGAAAGAAGTTAGAATATATTGTTGTTGCATCTTGTTGTACACACATTCTATGGATGAAACATAAACTAAAATATATCATAGTGGTGTATGATGATCCTATCTCTATCTTTTGTGATAACACAAGATAAATTAACATTTCAAATAATCTTGTGATGCACTCGAGGAAAAAGCATATATCTATCATGTATCATTTCTTGAGAGAGAAGGTTGTAGAGAATGAAGTAAAGCTTGGGTATGTTTCTACGAAGGATCAGATTGCTAATATATTTATGAAGACTCTTCCTAAAGATACTTTTGAGTATCTCCAGGAGAAGTTAGAGGTCGTTTCCCCTCCTTTATTGAACTAGATGCATATGGAGATGCATCAGTCTAATGGATCTATGGATCTATCTTTCTTCTAGAATGATGTCTGGTGGCTAACTCTCAAGGGGAACAGGTAGTGTCATGTGTTCTCATTGTCATTATTTTGTTGTCAAAGGGGAAATCAATGTAAATATATTTTTCCTTTTCCATTGATGTCAAAGGGGGAGAGGAAAGGAAGAATGTGAAAAAGAGGAAAGGAAAGAATGTGAAAAGAGATTATCTACTAAGGGGGAGAAACAAAAAAAAAAATATTGAGAAGTGTATTCAGAGCTAGTATGTTGTCTTTGATGGTTTTTCACATCATGTTTTGCCATCAATGATAAAGGGGGAGATTGATGAAAGAATGGAAGGAATGAAGGTGTTATCATTAATGTCAACTAGTCAATTTGTTTATCAACTGGTTGTTGTTGACTGCATATGTCGAGGATATTGAGAAAATTGTATTGAAGGAAGATTGCAAGTGTTTAGTGGTTGCTCCGGGTTTTCATCTTATGCTTGTGTGGTTCAAATATGTTGATCATGATTGTTAGAAGTTTCCATATCCATATATTTGGTTGTTGATTCATTGTTTAGTGCAATTTATGTTCACTAGTTGTGAACTATTGTTCTCTAAGGTTCTAGTTGAGGTCCGAGAGAAATGTTGTTGGTCCATATTTCTCTTTGTTAAAGTATTATGACTTGTGGTTCGAGAGTTGTGTTGCTATGATCATTGATAAATCTAATCTTGGTATCTGGAAGGTTCG
This sequence comes from Sequoiadendron giganteum, assembly GCA_007115665.2. Taxonomy (NCBI): domain Eukaryota; kingdom Viridiplantae; phylum Streptophyta; class Pinopsida; order Cupressales; family Cupressaceae; genus Sequoiadendron; species Sequoiadendron giganteum. The sequence continues at coordinate 719,136,197 of CM021101.1, forward strand.
TGTTTAATTGTTCTATGTGTTTTACATTGGTTTGGCCGACCTTGTGTTGAGCACTATCTTCAGAGTTAATGAAGCATGTCAGATCTATTTAGGTCCTCATGAAGCGTGTGTTTGGGTCGCCCTCATTCTAATTCCACCTTAGGATGCTTTGGTGCGGACCTAATTTAAATTTAATGTTGGATGGCTGACTTTGGATATGTTTCAAAGTTGAAAATGGTATAAATACAAGATGAGTTAGTGGTGAAGGATACACATCAGAGTGAAGAAGAGAGATAAGTGAAAATAAAAAGAGCAAATAGATGCGAGATTGATTTTATTCAGTGAGTATGTGTGATGCGAGTTTGGAAGATTAGTGTCGAGCCTAAATGTTGAGTTTCCAGATGCAGTGAGTAGAAGGTGTAATTTATCATTCATGCATGTCTACGAGTGATTGTGGTGGATTTCTCTATTGCATTGAGATTGTTGTCTCTTTGTAATATATTTCTTTTATCTTCTTTTTATCTTTGTGGCAATGAGTCGTCCAGGTTGTTAGCCGTGTTGGACAATGAGTCCTTATTTTGGTAGTGAGCCTTATTTCTTAGGCAGTGAGTCTCTTGTAATCGGTTTTGATATTCTCTATAGTGTGAGTTAATCCTCACTATGTTTTTTCCCTCATTTGGTTTTCCACGTAAATCTAGTGTTGTGTTTGTGTGATGGTTTTCATTTTCTACACTTGCACTTAATGTTTAATCATTTAAGCAGGGTTAAGGATTAGTTTCGGTAATTGAAATAAAGTTTTAATTTTGTGACAACTAATTCACCCCCCCTCTCAATTTTCCTATTAAACAATTGGTATCATAGCTTGGTTCCTTGGTCAAGAGCTTAACCGCTTGAGGAAGGTCTAGGATGGCTAGCAAATTTTTTTATGATTATTTGAGGTTCGATGGAACTAATTATGCTATCTAGAAAATATTGATGGAAGAATATCTAAAATATTGTGGATATGATGTGGAGAAAGATTAAAAGAATCCTTACACTCCTTTTGCTAATGATTTGAGCACGACTGATGAGATCAAAGCACATGAAGTGAACAACAAGGTAAAGTACATTTTGAAGAATAGTCCGGTACATTTTGAGTTAATTAAGTTTCAGAATTTGAAGACTATTAAGGAAGTTTGGGATGCTTTGGAAAGCGCACATGAAGGTGATGAAAGATTCAAAGAGGTGAAGTTGTAGAATTTTGAAACACTATTTGAGCTTCTACATATGTTTGAAGATGAGAATGTTAAAACTTATGTACAGAGATGGGATGAGATAGTGGTCGGAATACGAGGACTTGGCGCTATTGTAGATGAAATTAGGATTGTAAAAAATATTCGTAGAACTCTCCCTGATGCTTATAGTGAGAAGGTATGTGTTGTTGAACAGAGCATAGATTATAAGACCTTCACTAAAGATCTGTTGTTGGGATTTTTGACATCTTATGAGATGAGGAATTTGAATCTAAGGAATGGATGCAAATAAGAAACTTCTTTTAAGGCTACAAAAGTTGAAGATCTAGGTGAAGAAAATCTTGATGAAATAGAAGCTAACTTTGTAAGAATTATGAGGAAAGGCTCCAAAAATTATGAAGGTTAGTTAACCTTTAAATGCTTTAGTTGCGAAGAAATAGGTCATTATGCTACAAAGTCTCTGGAAAGAGCTAAGAGGAATAAACAAAGATATTAGAAAGAAAATAAGGAAAGAAAATTAATAGAGCTTATTATGTGAATGAAAATGCTAGTTTATTTGAAGAGGATTTTGATTATGAGGATCCCGATGATAATTAATGCTTATTCTTGGCTATAAAGGATGAACCTACTTCTGCTAATTCTAAAAAATAGGTGAAGGAAAGCCCTCCAAAGAAGGAGAAAAATGAAGGTATTGTTATCTCTGCCCTACATGCTAAACAAGAAAAGAACTATTGGGTTGTTGATAGTGGTTGTTCACATCACATGACTGGTGATAAAAGTAAGTTTTTTAAACTTCAAAAATATGATGGAGTCTTGGTTATGTTTGGAGATGATACTAGTGATAAAATTTGTGGGAACGGTTCAGTAATTTTTGATGGAAAGCATAATACCGATGATGTCTACTATGTTAATGGTTTAAAGAATAATATTTTGAGTGTTGGATAGATGTGCAGTAAGGGATATGATATTTTATTTAAGGATGATCCGGAAAGGATCCAAAAAATTGATTGTTGTTGGAAAGAAATATGAAGAAAATATCTACCAACTTAAGGGTGTTGATGGATGATGCTTTATGACTCAAATTAATGACAATTTGTTATGGCATCGGAGAATGTGTCACATGAATTTTGATAGCTTGGAGAGGATTAGTGTTGTTTAGGCTGTGAGAGATTTACCAAGGATTACAAAGCTTGTTAATGCTAATTACAGAAATTGTCAGATTGGAAAGCAAGCAAGAAGTCATTACAGATCAAAGGAAAAATCTACTACTGGACTATTGGATTTAATTCATACACATCTTTGTGGTCCTACAAGAGTGAGAAGTCTACAAGGTGAAAGGTACTTTTTTCCTTTGATTCATGATTATTCTAGATATACATGGGTTAAATTTATTAGAGAGAAATAAGATGCATTAGATAGATTCAAGACATTCAAAGCTATAGCTGAAAATGAGGAAAATTTGAGGATAAAATGTTTAAGGTCTGACAGAGGTGGAGAATTCACCTCCCATGAGTTTAATATGTTTTGTGAAGTGCATGGAATAAAGAGACAGTTAACTGCTCTAAGACCCCTCAGTAGAATGGAGTTATTGAAAGAAAAAATAGAATAGTTCAAGAGGCCACTAGATCGATGATTACTAAGGCTAGTTTACCAGAAGTTTACTGGAGAGAAGTTATTCATATTGCTATTTATGTATTCAATCATGTTCAAGCAAGAGAAAAAATTACAAAGACTCCCTATGAGATATGGCATGGAAGAGTTCCTACTGATAAGTATTTCAAGGTATTTAGAAGCAAATGTTATATCATAAGAGATGAAGATACCTTAGGAAATTTTGATGCAAGAAGTGATGAAGGCATTTTTCTTGGATATTCTACTAAAAGAAAAGCATATAGATGTTTCAATAAAATACTGAAAAATATTCTAGAGAGTACTAATGTCAAGGTTGATGAAACAATGAAGAATTCAATTGACATTAATGGATATGTATCTGATGAACCTGATTGTGTAAGAATAGAAGAGATTGTGGAAGAACAAGAAAAAGGATGACCAAGAAAAGCAAGATGAAAAGAATGAAAGAGAAGAAGAAGCTCTGGTGGTGTCCCCTAAGACACCTAGGTATGTACAAAAGAATCATTCAGAAAGTTAGATAATTGGAGACAAGACAAAATGAGTATTGACCAGAACCAGATTTGTTGTTGAAGTAAACCCCTGCTTACTTTATGAGATTAAACCAAAAACTATAAGTGAAGCATGTAAAGATGAACATTGGATAGAAGCTATGAAGGAATAAATTATGCATATTGAGAAGAATAAAACCTGGGAATTGGTCCCAAGACTAGAAAATAAAAACAGTATTGGATCAAAGTAAGTGTTTAGAAATAAGTTGAATGAGAATGGAGAAGTGGTTAGAAAATAAGTGAGGCTTGTGTGTATAGGTTAATCACAAGTAGAAAGCATAGATTTTCAGGATACATTTTCTCTAGTAGCAAGAATGGAAGCTATAAGGATGTTCTTAGCATTTGTTGCTCATAAAGATTTCAAGGTCTATTAGATGGATGTCAAATCAGTATTTTTGAATGGTGAGCTAGAAGAAGAAGTCTACATGGAACAAACGGAAGGATTTAAACCGTCGGATCAACCAGATGTGGTGTAAAGATTGAAGAAAGATTTATATGGATTGAAGCAATATCCTAGAGCTTGGTATGCGAGGTTAGATAGGTATTTGATTCAACAAGGTTTCAACAAAGGTACAACATATAGTAATCTATATTTTAAAATTGATAATGAAAAAATCTTGATTGTGGTTGTATATTTTGATGACATTATTTTTGGAGGAAATGAAACTATGTGCAAGATGTTTGCGGAAGAGATGTAGAAAGAATTTAAAATGTCTATGTTTGGAGAGATGAATATCTTTCTTGGGCTACAAATCAATCAAACTGAGAAAGGGATTTTTATTTCATAGTCTAAGTATGTGAAAGAGATGTTGAAGAAGTTTGGGATGGACGGTTCCAAACTGGTATGTACTCCTATGGTGATTGGTTGCAAACTGGGTAAAGATGATGATTCACCTAAGGCTGATCTAAGCAAGTATAGATCTATGATTGGTGGACTACTTTATTTGATTGCAATTAGACCAGATATTATGCATGTTGTCTATCGTGTGGCTAGATTTCAAGAAGATCTTAAGGAAACACATGTTGCTATTGTTAAAAGAATTTTTCAGGTATTTGAATGGCACGCCCAATTATGGGTTATGGTATCCTAGAGATACTGATTTTGCACTAAGTGATTATATAGATGTAGATTGGGTTGGATGTGTAGATGACATAAAGAGTACAAGTGGTGGTGAATTCTTTCTTGGTTGCAGATTGGTAGAATGGTTGAGTAAAGAGCAAGATTCGATTTCCTTGTCTACTATTGAAGTTGAATATATTGTTGTTGCATCTTGTTGTACACAAGTTCTATGGATGAAATAGACATTGAAAGATCTATATCACAGTGGTGTATGACAATCCTATCTCTATCTTTTGTGATAACACAAGTGCAATTAACATTTCAAAGAATCCTGTGATGCACTCGAGGACAAAGAATATATCTATCACGTATCATTTCTTGAGAGAGAAGGTTGTAGAGAATGAAGTAAAGCTTGAGTACGTTTTGACAAAGGATCATATTGTTGATATATTTACAAAGGCTCTTCCTAAAGATACTTTTGTGTATCTCTGAGAGAAGCTAGGGGTCATTGCCTCTCCTTTCTTGAACTAGATGCATATGGAGATGCATCAGTCTGATGGATCTATGGATCTATCTTTCTTCTAGAATGATGTTTGGTGGCTACCTCTTAGGGAGAGCAGGTAGTGTCATGTGTTGTCATTGTGAGTATTCTATTGTCAAATGGGAAATCAATGTAAATATATTTTTCCTTTTCCATTGATGTCAAAGGGGGAGAGGAAAGGGAGAATGTGAAAAGAGATTATCTACTAAGGGGGAGAAACAGAAAGAAAAATCTTGAGAAGTGTATCCAGAGCTAGTATGTTGTCTTTGATGGTTTTTCAAATCATGTGTTGCCATCAATGACAAAGGGGGAGATTTTTGCAAGAATGGAAAGAATGAAGGTGTTGTCATTGATGTCAACTAGTCAATTGGTTATCAATTGGTTGCTCTTGATTGCACATGTCAAGGATATTGAGAAAATTGTATTGAAGGAAGATTGCAGGTGTTTAGTGGTTACTCCGGGTTTTTCTCTTATGCTTGAGTGGTTTAGATATGTTGATCATGATTGTTAGAAGTTTCTATATCCATATTCTTGGTTGTTGATTCATTGTTCAGTGTGAGTTATTTTCACCAGTTGTGAACTGTGGTTCTCTGAGGTTCTGGTTGAGGTCAAGGAGAAATATTGTTGGTCCAAATTTCTCTTTGTTAAAGTCTTATGACTTGTGGTTTGAGAGTTGTGTTGCTATGATTGTGATAAAGCTAATCTTGGTATCTGGAAGGTTTGTGCTTAATTGTTCTATGTGTTTTACACTGGTTTGGCTAACCTTGTGTTGAACACTATCTTCCAAATTAATGAAGTTGTATAGGAGCGAATTTGCACCCCTTACACAAACTCCCCTTTTACCCTTCCACACTTTAGAAAACCAAATCTAAAGGAAAAATTCCACATAAGCCCGCTACCTTCATTCCACTTGGCATATGTTTTGTGCCTCGGTAGAGGAATGACTATCAAGGACACCTGCGCAACAACAGACGTTTGCGTGGCGCGCTTACGCCCCTCATAGATTCCCATGTCTGGACCTTGTAGAGGCATTACACTTCCCATTGGAAGTCAAATTGTAACGCCCCCTTCAACTGACAGACCTGAATGTGGTCGTTTTCTTCACTCTTTCCTTCAAATTCACCATTCACTCTTTCATTTGGATCTCCCTAAGTTCCTCCAAGCCTTGCTAGCACTTCTCTAGCTTCATTCCATCTTCTAGCTTCACTCCAACCTTACTTGCACAACTTCATACAACTTGTTACAGAAGCTTCAAGCCCTCTCAAGCTCCCTTAATAACATTCTTAGCAACACTTTACACTTCATAGTAGCAACATCAACACTCTATCAACTCAATAGAGCAAGAGTGGAACAAACACCATTGCAGCAGAGGCTTGAGTTCCTCTCATTTTCTCCCCCATTAGCCTTTAGTGCTCTTGGTGGAGGTGGTAAGCTTTCCACTTCCTCTATTATTTGGTTGAGTAAGAAATTTACTATTTTGTAGTGCTTTAGTGCTCTTTACTTCATTTCCTACTTTTCTCTCTATCTATTTGGTTGTATGTGGACGTGGGAACACCAAAATGAGAGTGACTGAGGCAAACCCCTATATATCCCCAACAATTTCTCTCTCTCTCTTGTGTGCGGGTATTGAAGACATTCACCTACTGGAGGCTTCATCACTTACATGATTGTAAGTATTTATTTTCTACTTCTTATTCTCTTTATCTATTTTGCTTTATTTTAGCTTTATCACTTTTTGTCATTTTCCTACATTCTAGAAGTTCTCAGCAATTAGAGTAGAAGCAGACATTTAGCTATTTTTTGAGATAAATTTTCTTTTTGGTCTATACGAGACGCCAATGCACCTCAGGGATGCCAGCGCACCACGTTGTCATCTGTATTTTGTGGTGACGTCCTTTGGCTGAGAGCTTCTCAGTTTGTCTAGAGAATCCTCGTGACCTACTCTTTTTGATTCTAGAAATCTCGTCGATGTTCCTTGAGGTAGTTTAGGGAAAATCGCCTCGTGAGGCTCTCTAAGTGAAGAGAAATTGTGAGTAGTGAATCCCCCTTCTTTACATTTTGGTGAACCCGACGTGAACCGAAAAATTAGGAATTTATGTACCCCTACTTGATGGGGTCATAAATTTTGACTCGGGGCTCAGAATTAAGAACCGTTTGCACCGTTGGAAAGGTCTCCTAGAGAACTAGTTCAATCCCTAAAATACATGTGCCTTTGATAGTCAAATTTTAGGGACTGACGCAAGTTCCAACCTAAAATTCTACTTTGAAGACCTCCGAAAATGCAAATTACTAGAACATAGAAAATACCAAAAAATCATAATGAATTTAATATCTTCTTTTATTAGTTATGTATCTAACTTTGTTCAAAATATTAATGATTTTCCATTTCATGCATGTGATGGTGACTTGGCTTTTCCTATGTCACTCAGTGTCTTTGATCCTTCTCATGAAATTCCCCCTACTTCAGAGGATATTTTTTTGCAAGAAGATGAAATCATTGATACCTTTCTAAATGTTACTCTACCTTCTCTTCATTTCAATGCACTCTCCTCTAGAGACAATGAATTTATGAATGATGAATCTTCTACTCTTTCCAATGCACTCTCTTCTAGAGATGTTGCATTTGTGAATGATGAATCTCTTATCTATTCCAATGCACTCTCCTCTAGGGATGATGCATTGGCACATGATGAATCTCCTTCCATATTTGACTATGTTTGGATCAATGTTGAGAATATGTCTTCAAGTAATTATTCCACTAGTTCTAACGATTATGTAAATGTTATCTATGTCTCTTTCGCCCCTCAAAGGCCTAAGAGACCGATCATTTATTTGACTCCAACTATTCCTTCTCCTAAAAGGATTTGTTATATTGATGGTGTTCCATTTGATAGTGATTCTCTTGATCTTTCTAAGGCTCCCTCTTATAGAGTGGTAGCCCACACTTATGAGAATAGAATGAATAAAAAACCAAGCCTTCCTCAAGCACCTAAACCTACAACTAAAGCACCTAGTGATTATCATCTTGTTGAGAAACTGTGTGTTACTCTGACTAAGATCTCACTATGGGACTTGCTTCAGTCTGCTCCGGTTTATCATGGTATGCTTCAGGAAGCCTTGCAAAATATCCTCTTTCCTTCTTCTGCTAGATTGGCAGATGTTGATGCGTTGATAGCTCATATTCATGCAGATTCGTCAAATATTACGTTTTATCCTTAGGACCTCTCATCTCTAAAAGTACAGAAGCAAGCAAACCCTCTAATGATTATAGTTAATATTAATAAAATTGGTATTAGACATACTCTCCTTGATGCCGATTCTATACTCAATGTATGCAGCATTGATCTTTTTCCTAAGATTAATATTGATCCATATTCTCTTAATGCTTCTTCCATTGACATTCATGGGTTCGATAATGTTGGGCGACAAGATCTAGGTACAATAGTATTATCTTTGTAGCTTGGACCCATTACTGTACCCACTCTTGTATATGTTATGTCAGAAAAGTTACCATATAACCTTCTTCTTGGTAGACCGTGGATTCATTCTATGGGTGTAGTCCCATCTACCTTACACAAATCTATTAAGTTCATTTGAAATAATCAAGTAGTCACAGTTAGGGCTGACCCTGAGGCTATGCACTTATGTGAAATGGTAGTTGTTGGTCAGGTTTCGGTTGTGCCTACTTTTATTCCTTCAGTATCTTCCAATGTGTCAATGTTTACTCCGGCAGTACCTACTACAAAGGATACTCTTGAGATAGATGTCCCTAAAGAAGATCCTTCTGAAGCAAGAAATTCCCAGTCTTCTCCTTCTACCTCTTCTCAAAAGAATGCATGTCTTGGTGATGATTGGGGTTCTTTAGACTTTACAGATTCCTTTGTTGGGGAATATAAAGTCGTCCCGATCCACTCGAGCCTTCCAAAAACATCACCCACGTCGGCTATCAAAGATGGTTATTCTTTTGTATCATGGGATGGTGTGAGTATAAATTGTAATGTTCTTGGTATTGATCCTCCTTCTAAGGAAGATGATCACACTTATGTTAAGGAGGTTAACATTGGTAGTCCTATCAAGAAGTTTGATCATGATCCCATAGAAGAGTGTGACCCCCCTTTCCGAAATAGCACTCTCTATGGAGATCCTCCTCTTTTGTCTTTTGTCTTCGTATCTTCTTCTTGTGAGAAGTCAAAATTTTCTCCACACGAGAAAGGGTTGCTTCCTGCTCCTCATTCTTTTTCTAAGCAAGAGCATATTTTGTTTCAACTTCTTAAAACCCACTTAATTACTCTTCCTCCTCCTACACGCAAGAAGTCTCATAAGCATGACAAAGAAAAACATTCTTTGTACACATACCATCAAGTGCTTGGCCATTCCAATAGTGAATGTAAGGCCTTGAAGGACAAAATACAAAAACTTTGTGATTCAGGTGCCTGTTGATGCACTTGCCTCTTCTCCACATGACTAGTGATATCAAGGTCTACCTCTATCCTACATGTTTTGAGTGTCTTGCATGGTTCTCCTCCCCTGTATGTTGGGGGTAGTGATAACTTGTCTTGAGATGTGTGTAATTCTTAAGGACCCCCTCTCTTCTCTATGTATTTCAAATGAATTGTCCCTTGAGTGGATCCATTTTCTCTCGAAGGGCTCCCAAGGGATCCCTTTGAAAGCTTTTACCTCAAATGAATTTCATGGCATCTAGCTTGGGGGCAGCCTGACTAGACCTATTTCACATCATGGCATCTAGATTAGGGACAACCCGACTAGACCTATTTCATATCTTGGCATCTAGCTTGGGGGAAGCTCGACTAGACCTATTTCATATCTTGGCATCTAGCTTGGGGGCAGCCTGACTAGACTGATTTCGTATCTTTGTGTCTAGCTTGGGGGCAACCTAACTAGACCTCTCTTTTCAAACATTGCATCCCTTGAGTGGATCCTTCTTCCTTTTGAAGGGTTCCCGAGGGACCCCTTTGAAATTCTTCCAACTTACCGACGTTCTATGTGACTGTCTGCTTACTTTCCTATGTGGTCGCTTCCTGACATGTTCTATCTATGGGTAAACATGTCACTTCATGGGTGCACCTGTGAAGTCACTTTCTGACTCTATGAAGTTCGCTTTTCTCAATTTCCCTCATGTGATATTTCTTGGGGGGTACCTTCCTTGCAGTCTTGCGGGTCTATGAGACACTTTTCTCAGTTTCCTTCATGTGAGAGTTCTTGGAGGATAAATTTCTTGTAGGTCTGCAGGCCTGTAAGTTGCTTTCTTTCTTTAGCTTCATAGTTCTGCGGAGCTATGAAGTCCTTTTCTTGTCCTGCACTCTCGGCTTCGCTAGATCATGGTCTGCTTCCTCGATGGTTCAGGTATACTTTTCTAACACTACTACTTCTTCGATCTACTTTACCGAAGCACTCATCAGTATTCATGCTCACTAAAGTGGGGGAAAATTAATAGGAGCGAATTTTCACCCCTTACGCAAAATCCCCCTTTACCCTTCCACACTTTAGAAAACCAAATCCGAAGGCTGAATTCCACATAAGCCCGCTACCTTTGTTCCACTTGGCGTCTATTTTATGCATTGATAGAGGAATAAATTTCAGGGACACCCTAATGACATGCAGACATCCATGCGATATGCTTATTTCCCTGACATATTCCCATGTTTGGAGCCTGTAGAGGTGTTACACTTCCCATTGGAAGTTGAATTGTAACGCCCCCTTTGGCTGACCGACCTGAATGTGGTCATTTTCTTCACTCTTTCCTTCAAATTCACCATTCACTCTTTCATTTGGATCTCTCTAAGTTCCTCCAAGCCTTGCTAGCACTTCTCTAGCTTCATTCAAGCTTCTAGCTTCACTCTAGCCTTGCTTGCACAACTTCATACAACTTGTTACAATAGCTTCAAGCCCTCTCAAACTCCCTTAGCAGCATTCTTAGCAACACTTTACACTTCACAACAACAACATCAACACTTTATCAACTTAGTAGAGCAAGTGTGGAACAAACACCATTGCAGTAGAGGCTTGAGTTCCTCTCATTTTCTCCCTTATTAGCCTTGAGCACTCTTGGTGGAGGTGGTAAGCTTTCCACTCCTCTCCTCTATTATTTGGTTGAGTAAGCACTTTATTGTTTTGTAGTGCTTTAGTGCTCTTTACTTCATTTCCTACTTTTATCTCTATCTATCTGGTTGTTTATGGAGGTGGGAACACCAAAATAGGGGTTTGATTGAGGCAAACCCCTATACAACTCCAACAATCTCTCTCTCTCTCTCTCTCTCTCTCTCTCTCCCTCTCTTGTGTGTGGGTATTGAAGACATTCACATGCTAGAGGCTTCATCACTTGTATAGTTGTAAGTATTTCTTTTCTACTTCTTATTCTCTTTATCTATTTCGCTTTATTTTAGCTTTATCACTTTTTGTCATTTTCCTACATTCTAGAAGTTCTCAACAATTAGAGTAGAAGTAGTCATTTAGCTATTTTTTGAGATAAACTTACTTTCTAGTCCGTACGAGATGCCAGTGCACCTCGGGGATGCTAGTACACCGCGTTGTCATTTGTATTATGTGCTAACGTCCTTTAGTCGAGAGCTTGTCAGTTTTTCCAGATAATCCTCGTGACCTACTCTTTTTGATTCTAGAACTCTTGTCACTGTTCCTTGAGGTAGTTTAAGGTAGTTCACCTCATGAGGCTCTTTGAGTGAAGAGAACTCATGAGTAGAAAATCCACCTTCTCTATAGAAGCGTGTTAGATCTATTTAGGTCCTCATGAAGCATGTGTTTGGGTCACCCTCATTCTAATTCCACCCTAAGATGATTTGGCACCAACCTAATTTGAATTTAATGTTGGATGGCTAACTTTGGATATGTTTCAAAGTTGAAGATGGTATAAATACAAGACGGGTTAGTGGTGAAGGATACAAACAAGAGCAAATAAGAGAGATGAGAAAAAATAAAAAGAGCAGATAGATGCGAGATTGATGCTGTGTAGTGAGTGTGTGTGCATCCGAGTGTGGCAGATCAGTGCGAAGCCTAAATGCCAAGTTTCTAGATGTAGTGCAAAGAAGGTGTACTCTATCATTCATGCATGTATGTGAGTGATTGTGGTGGATTTCTCTATTACATTGAGATTTTCGTCTCTCTGTAACATATCTCTTTTATCTTCTTTGTATCTTTGTGGTAGTGAGCCCTCTGGGTTGTTAGCCCTATTGGAAAGTGAGTCCTTGTTTTGGTAGTGAACCTTGTTTCTCAGGAAGTGAGCCTCTTGTAATTGGTTTTGATACTCTCTATAGTGTGAGTTAATCCTCACTGTGGTTTTTCCCTCATTGGTTTTTCCATGTAATCTGGTGTTGTTGTGTTTGTGTGATGGTTTTCAGTTTCTACACTTGCACTTAATATTTAATCATTTAAGTAGTGTTAAGGATTAATTTCGGTAATTGAATTAAAGGTTTAATTTTGTGACAACTGATTCACCCCCCCCTCTTAGTTGTCCTATTCAACAATATCTACACACACACACACACACACACACACACACACACTCCAAAGACTTTTAGTCCCTCCCTACAACTACATAATGCCTGTAAAGTTTCTATCCCCACCAGTTTACACTATAGACTTTCAACACTCCTATGCAATTTGTAAACCTTAATTATAAATATGTCTAAGTTTTTTCATTTGAACAAGTCTTTTATCTACTCCCCTACACTTCATAGCATCTCATTGCTTCATAAATTGTGCTTAGAATATAGTATTGAAACTTGGATAAAGTGCTACATGAATACATGCTTGGAGAAAGATAAAAAATCACCTTACAACTTATACAACTACATGGATATATGAGGATATTCTTGTGATTCCTTTGATTTCAAGGAACCTATGGTTGAAAAAAATATCAAATGCTTATTAGTCTAAAATGGTAGTATAGACATATTATAATCCTCGCAAGCCTTTAATTGGAAAGCCTTGTCGTGAGTGAATCGGTCTTTAAAGATTGATTTCAATGGCCAAAGCTTCAATAAGTTTGGAACAGTTTCTGGGCAGAGCAATGGACACTCCTATAAGACAGGTTAGCTCCCAGTGATAAATCGTGTTTCTAGGAGAAATTTTTGAACCCAAACTGAGGTAGATTCTTCTTGAGAGTGATTTATTATCACTTGGCATTATGAAGTTGGTATTAGGATGTGACTTATTAGTCACAGATGAGAGGCATCGGGTGGATTCAGATATATCCTCTCAATTGGTTGCATTGTTGTTGGACCTTCAACTTCTAAAAGGTGAAGTTTTATAATTAACAAGAAAGTTGGTGAAGTAAGAGCTACTTGGAGGTCTTGATGAGGTTGTGGATTCTACTCAGTTGAGATATGGAATACCTAGGCGAAAGGACCTAGGATTTCTTAATGTGTGAGGGGTGGTGGTTAGGCTATATCCCTTCTTGTTGGATATTAAAGGTGACAAATTGCTATTGCACAGGATACGAGCTTTGGCAAGCATAAAGTTCTTAAGGAGATGGTTGCACATGGAAATAGTGCAGGACTTTCCTTGGGTGGGTGATTTTAGAACTTATTTGCAAGATACTATGGGTGTATAACCTCTTTTGTTCCAAATTTTGGTTTTTTTGTGTACACAATAGGAAAAACAAGACAATTTTATAATTTTGGTTGGATAGGATAGTATGGGTTGGTCCCAAATTGATAAGCAACTCCTTTTTGGTTGGCTAGAAATGTGTGCTTCGACTAAGCACTTGGATATACTCAAAACATGTATTTTATTTTGAATATCAATAAAAATTACTCACTTACATATCAAAAAAATATCAACTACTTATTTATTTTAGGCCATTAGATCTTTTTAATCAAAAGCTTTGATATAAAATTAAAATTTAATATTTTTCCTATGTTGTTGGGTTGAACAATGGAACTATTTTGTAAGTTGTTATGCTATATATGCACAATTAAAAATATTTGTAAAGGATTGGAAACTCTTGTATTTAATAAAATTTTAGATTTTTTAATTTTTTTTAGTTTAGTTTTTTTAGTTTTCTAAGAATGAGTTATGTTGTTCTAATAAATTTCTTTACCCCAACTGAATATTGATGAATTGTAACAAAAAATTCATGAAATATATAAGAATTAGATGCTATAAGGGTTGTATGCACCTAAGTTACACATTTACATGATATTCATTACATCACTCTTCATTTTCAACTACTAAAACTCCTTCACCTTTCATGTTTGCATGGTTGTGTGTAAACTAGAACCAAACAAGGATTAGGTTTACAAGGAATTGATCTCTTCAATAAGGGTATATTTTTCATCTTTACAACATACGCTCACTTTATCTCTTCAAACCCTTATTTATTTTGTAATTTTTTAACATCTAATTAGGATAGGATTAATTTTAGGATAAAAACTTATAATCAGATATTATAGAGTTAAATATTGTGTTTACAACTATGTATATTACTAGTATATGAACTCCAAATTTACATCTAAGAGAAAAGAATATTTTGGTCAGTTTATTACACAAGATATATTTGAAAAAATTGATCATTTTGTGTGTCTAACCACTTAATTGTTTGAAAATTTCTAAAATGTCACAGTCCCCTTAACATGCAATATACTTGGTAATATTGCAATTTTTACTAAGTTATCTTGCATGAAAATTACTTGGTAATATAGACCTTGTGGATAGTTAATTTTCTTTTAGGAAAATTTTGGTACACTTAATTTTTTGGGTGTGTCAAATCGCCCATGAGTAGATTAGAACTAGGAGGAGGGTCTAAATGAATTGGAAGATTGAATTTCTTATGTATTTAGCTTCCCTGGTTTGGATTAGCTATACCTAGGTGTGTTTTAATTCCCATGAGTATCCCTATGTGTTTACCTAGAGCTTTCCATGAAATTCCTATGAATGCATATGATTGGATTCCTTTCTTTTTCTCCTTCAAAGGACAAAATACCTTAGAATATATGAAGATTTGCAAATTTTTGATGACAAGATACTAGAAATACCTTGAGGATGTTTCTTTTTGTTTGTCTATCAACACATTGAAGGATGTAGCATGTGATTGGTATGCAAATCCCCACTAAATTCAATATATTCTTGGGATGAATTGGATAATTATTTCTTGAGATAATTTAGTCAAAATTATATCCACGAGAATTTTTATTATAGTTTGAAGTAGTTAGAAGGCACCAACATGAGTCCATTTCATAGTTTAAATAGAGGTTTTTCATAATGTATCAAAGTACAAACACTTCCCACAAGTCAATAAGTTTTTAAATACTAAAAAAATTATAATTATGGGGGCTTGATCCTTGGTTTATAGTGCATATCAAAAAAAAAATTGAGTAAGCACCTTGGATGATGTATTTAGAAGAGAAATTACAATCGAAAAATTGGGATATGATCATACAACACTCAAATTAAAAAACATGTAGGTTATAACATGCATTTTCTTTTAAGTTTTCAATAAATGATGTCACACATAAAAAAAACCAATGGTTTCATATGTCTAATTCAATTAATTATGGTAGTTAATAGCCACTAAATTTATAATCAAAATGTGCACCAAATCAACTTAGTCTATTTCAAGGTCACTTTTTGGGTCAAAATGGTCAGAATTTGATATTTGATACAAATAACACACCTTATAATGATGCATACATGTATATGTATAATTAATTTTTAGTCAAAATATAGTGATATACTCATTAGAGGATGATGGTTTTTGGGTGGGGAGTTCACAACTTAGTCACAATTTGGGAATCCACTTGAGAACAAAAAGTAGAATAACAAGATAAAAAGTGAGTTAAAATTTGGGTTTTCCTACTTCGCTATTTATAAAAATGAATGAAGAAGGATTTATAAATGATGTAAACAATGATGAAAATGGAGATATGAAAACACCTACATTGATGTACAAGGAGTACAACCATGAAATTTAGAAAAAATAGAAGTCCAATGGATGCACCTAATAGTCCTTTGACACCCAAATATGATGAAAATGGTGAGATTGAGTCTACATATTATTCATGACAAGGAAAAAAATATAAGATAGACATGGAATTCATGAAAGAAAAATTGAATAGGGACATGCTAGAGATGGGATTTCTAGGCACCTTATTTAATTTGGCTTCATCAAAAGGATTTAGGATACATGGTACAATTGTATATGATAAAATTGATTTCCCAACCTACATCACAAGAGTGGATTTATTTCTTGAAATTTCTTATTCATCCCACAAAGGTACTCATTCCAAAAGATAGTTAAGAGGTAAGTCAAAATTATGTGGGACAAGTTATTTCTACAAATTCTATTGGCAAGAACGATAGAAAAGATTATTCCATTTAGAATTCAAAAAAAGCATAGATTGTACATGATAACCTTTTCTTAGGCATGGAAGAGGAACTACAAAAGTTAAGACAAATTTTAATGGATTGTATGATGGGTTGTCAACAAGTTTAATAGATATTACATTACCTATTGAGGGTAGGCTACATGAGACAACTGATCTTGGGTAATATGATTTTTTTTGAATTCTATTTGAGGTTAGAATTTTTCATACAATAAAAAAATAATCTTGGAAAAAATTATATTGATGTAGGAACTCATGAAAAATTATGTGAACCCAATAGCATGCATGTGAATAAATATTATAATCCCATCAAAAATGTTGAATCATTAGAGTTAGATCCACAAGAAGTGAACTCAAATCGGCCAAAATATTATCATAGTTTACATTTTAGCATTGGAAGTGGTAAATTAGTTAGATAGTCCATAGATGCATGCTTGAAGTCATCTTGGATCAATAGTTGCTAGCACGTAAGGGTTAAGGTGAAGGTCATGATTTAAAAGAAGTGATAAAAATATAAGGTTATGAAGATATGGAGCCTACATAGTTAGAGGTTAATTCATCTACTCTTGGGGATAATTATTTGGATTCAAGTTATTTAAAATCAATTGTTGTTAACCAAGAATTTGGGAATGTACCCTTGTTATAGTCCATGGAAGACAATACAAGAGTTCTTTATCTTGAAGATACCACTAGGAACATTATTTTTAGTAACCATGAGGGAAATGACACTCATTCTTATGATGATAATTATGTTCATGATTTTGAGTATCAAAATCTAGTAAATTCAAAGCTAGAAGAGTTGGGTTCAATTATGCAAACATGTTATGACAGTCCCAATTTGGCTAATAAGATTTTGTTTTAGTTAAAATAGATTTTGGAGATGAGCATGAAAAATATTTATGTTGGAAACCTCTTACACCTAAGAATGAGGAATTTAATGCTAATCCCAAGAAGAAATTACATTACTTATATGAATGTATGATGATTCTAATGCTAAAAGTGTTGGGGAAATACATCATTTTTTATTTGGATTCAACACTATAATTACTATAAGCATTAATTTATCAAAATCAAGAGGGATAAATCAATCCATTGAGAAAGAGGAATACACTAAATATTTTCATCCTTTCAGTGGCATTAAGGAAATAGTTGGTTGGGGTTCTATTGTTGGTATAACAGTTGTAATTATTGTGTGTTAAACTATTGGATCATTTATGTTGGATATAAAGGTTAGAGGTAACAAGATTTATGGTTACCAAAATGTACTCATATCATTTAGGTTGCATAAATTTATATTATAAATAAAAATATAATGTTATTATAACAACAAATGATATTTTTGTATTAAGCTATTAGGGATTCCCCCATAAATTTCTGGTCAAATCTTAAAAAAAAAATTAAGAACACTTCTTATCGGATGTGTTGATGTAGAAAGTTACATGATGAGTCACACCTCCAAACCTTAATTGTAAATAGTTAAGATTCCTTATCAAAATTATAAAAAAAATAAAAATCCTACAAAATTTCATGTAACCACTAAATGATCCCAAAATTAACTCGCACAATTATTGGTTGTCATCACTATCTCTTTGATCCAAGGAATCTATAGTTATGCTCCTAGAATAATAGGAAGAACCCAAGATTTTAAGATTTATATCTTCTTAGAAAGTGAATACAGGCCTCCAAACCATATAAGCATAAATCCTCAAAAAATCCCAAAAATCTCCAGTTGAAACGATTTTTTCCCCAAAAAATCCTTATTTAATTAGACATGATGTTCAATCATTTTCAAGGGTTTAAATCACAAAAAAAATGCAAAAATGGCAAAAAAATTGCCCAACCACCCTGTCGTGAAACCCTAACCACACAAAATCGCTATTTAATTAGATTTTTTGTTGATTTTTAGCACATAACTATAATGTAGCCCAATTTTTTTTTTAGTTTTTCTAAGTTTACACTTGTAGTTTGTTGTATGAATGGGTTGAATGCAAAGGACAGTTACACAGAAATATTGCAACAATACTAGCAATAATTTAACATATAACTTATTTCAAATGAATTTCCAATCATAATAGAAAATGCATTACAAATAAGCATTGAACTTCACACCAACATTCATATGGATTTTTTATTAAATAAATAACTTTACAACATGCCCAATACTGTTGATCATGTACAGGTATGCAATAACCTCAACTACAGTAAAACAAAGCCTTCAAATTTGATCACTAAACCCTTGAAATAGCTTGGTACACTTTAGAAGACTGTTGGCCACGAATAGAGAGCTAGATGCCACCAATTGTGAGTGGAATGTGCACAAAACCCTAGGCGCCTAACTACAAAAACTCCACATCCTTGTTGGGAGTGGTACAACCTCTATAGAAGGCTGAAAATGCAATAAATTTCCCTCAACACTGCTCAATCTATAATAAATGTCTTCGTTTGAGCTCCTCTATCTCAGCTGATGGTTGCAATGTGATTATTAAACATCATGCAAGTCTGAAAATTCTCTAGAAATGGGTACGACCTATCGAGGAATAGCTCGAACAAAAAAAGGAAGATATTATTGATTTGAAATTAATGCCACAACTTTGTTGTTTGTTCTTCAACAAATACTTCAAATATTTAGACCTGAAAACCCTCCAAAACTCCAAAAATATAGCCCAAATGTGATTCCTAAATGGAATTCAACACAAATCTCCTAGATTGGATCTTTCACCAATGTAGGAGATGTTTCCTACAAGGGATTTCATCCTCACAAACCCTCCTGAAGAAATTGTCCCTCCAGCAATGAAGATATCCAATATACCAAAATCAGCATAAGAGAAGAACTCCTTCAAAATAATTTTTTATATCACTCCCCAAAAGCCACGCCCCCACTTTTTTCATTTTTGATTTAATATAAAATCCTCTCTTATTTTACCAAGGGCATCCAAGTCCAAAAAGATCCCATTAAATTAAATAAAACAATTTCTTTATCATTGGGCCCATATTATCCTTTTATTAAAATGATGATAAAGTTAAAATTTTCAATTTAACTTTATTATTTAATAACTAATAATTATTTAATTTAAAACCATTGGACTATATCAAATACTAGGATGACACTAAAAATGACATTCATCGGTTATACCAAAAATAGCAATACTACTGACTAGCTTCGTCGATGCCCGAGACTGACTTACTATAAATAGTAAGTGTGGGGAAAATCATCAAAAATACTTTAGAAAGAGGTGTTACGCAATCCCAACCAACAACACTTGACATTGCCAAGAGCTAGATAAACAATCACCAAAGTTCCCTAACCACAACCCATTAGCCTACGGGAACTGTTGAATAGACTAACACTACCACTCTACTAAACAGGTTAGAAAGGGGACATTACAAGAACTGAGTGCTAACCATTGGGATGTGATTCACCATCAAAGATACACTAGATTTCATCAGGTTGTTGAGGCAAATTGCAGGTAGGTGGCCTTGAATGGACATATATTTCTAATAGATGTTAAGGACATTAAAATAGAGACCTGTTCTTTGGTATGCTTCTACGTTTGATGTTAAGGACATTAACATGGAATGGTTAAGAGATGTGTTGCTTTTCTCTATATTCCACACTACTATCATTTGACTTAGGCTCATAGTAATGATTTTCATGTATATAAATCCAACGATACAATTTGGTGGGAAATAGTAGACAATATCATAAATACTAAGTAAGGCTTCTATCTTATATTTTTAACATTTTTGAATCTTATAACAATACTTTCCAAAATTAAATATAGAAAGCCAAACTAAATTGAAACGAAACTCTATTGGCTTGATATCAACTTGAAGAGGTTTGTTTTCTTGGAATTCTTGTGATCTTGACTATTCAAAGGAATTTTAACTTTTCAATTGTCAATCATAATACCAAGATGGTTGTTTGGATTATCAAGGTTAGGTTGGGACAAATTTCCTTTTCAGATGATAACAAAGTGTGATAATTTGGAGCTTCAATTTGACATTGACCATCAAGTTTTAATGACAAGTGGGTAGGGTAGTAACAATTGTATATCAAGTGGGAGGCATAAGTATATACATAATAGTATATAGACATTGTGGAACCAAAAGATTAATGGTTCCTATTGGAAAGATAAAAATCAATTTTTGGTGCTGAAAAAAATGAATTGTACCAGTATTTTATATCAAAATGAAGGATTTTTTTGTTATATTTAAATTTGTTATATATTTTTCAAACTTAATGCTTTATTAATTGGTGAAACCCACTACTTAAATGCATGCCTTGCACTTGTTACGAAACAACATTCCATTTAGGATCCTCATATACATGGAGGTTTAGAAGACTTGTAAGGAGTTCAATAGCAATACATGAATGCTTTAAACATATACAATGTAGCATTCATGAAGGTTAAATAAGTACCAAGAAAACTAATACATGTCTTGAGAGAAGTATGCCCTAGTCTTGTGGGCTTATCTTAATCCTTCCTGAAGCAGGCCTCATATATTTTTCATTAACGATCCAAATGGATTTCAACAACTATCCCATTGAAAGGGAATGTTCCTTGTGCTTTGATTTTCTATTGAAAATTGTACTTATAATCTCTCAAATTCTCAACTCAACTTCCATCAATAATTTTTAACTCTATCATCCACTTATATGCAAAATCAAGGAAAATTTACTTGAATAATAATAGCTAAAATTATGTCTCAAATAGTGGCTCTCTTTTTTGTACTAGCAGATCTTTATTACCTAATGGAAAAATATTGAACACTCCCTTTACTCTTTTACAAATATGCTAAAATAGTTATCAATGAGAACATTTCAATATCATTTATGGTCATTTGAGATTTAAGATTATGTTGCAAAAATGTTTTCTATTACTCTATCTTTAGCTATTTGATTCAAAACCTATTAAGTTGAACTTTACAATTTCTTCCTTTGTCATATAATTTCCCTTTCACACTCTTCATATAGTTCTCTTTGACACTATTCTAAAAATTGCAAGTTCTGTTAAATCACAAATATGAATCAATTGATTCTTGTTTTTTAATTTATGATTGTTTTCTCAACAAAGGAAAACTATCTTTTTAATGACGTTCTTGAGCCTAAGAATTTTGAGATCCTAGCAGCCTTATTGGATAGTCATGAGGTTGAATGACTTAGGAGAGGCTCTAGACTACGAGCTTCATCATCAAGACCTACAATCCTCTAGCATAGCTCTATTTGTAGTAGCAAGAGTCATTAGTGACATTTGATTTTTTGGAACTTTGTACTTAGTTTATATGTCTACTTTGTACAAACTATATTGTAATTGAAATTTTGTCAACTGTAACCATCTAGTTAATTTTATGCATTATGAAGTATGCTTTGTGCAATGCAATATAATCAGTGATATGAATATAAATAGAAAAATACTATTATTTACAATTCATGGGTTAAACTCTTTATTTTATTTGCTCTCTACATCTCTATGATATGGAAATGCCCTTAATTTTTTTTAAAAATAGTTTTAATCTCTTTTTTTTAAAAAAATTACATTTTTTATTTGATTTTTTCCCCATTTTTTCTCGATTTTTTCAAAAACTCTCAAAAAATATTATACTTTTGATTTTCCCTTTTTTTCCCAACAGATTTTTGTTGCTATGCTTCAAAAAATTGTTGGAGAGAAGTAGCATAACAATCCTAAACATATAGATGGCCATGAGACAAACATTTGAGATCAACTAAGGATCAGATTATAGACATATTCACCAAACCTCTCCCCAAAGAGAAATTTGAGTACTTGAGGTAGAAATTGGGAGTGGTTTATCCTACCTCACACCACTAGATTCTAGTGATATGGAATGGATCCAGGGGGAATCATAAAAATTTCATTTATACAACCCTAGAAGAAATGAGAAAAGTCAAGTCAGGTATGATTGGTTTTACAAATTTCTAATGACTTGGTGGTTGCATATTTTTGGACACATTATTTCTCTTTGCATGGTATGCCAAATGGGGAGAACAATAGTAGAAGCAAGGTGTCCAAACAATTTCCCTTTTCCATTGATGTCAAAGGGGGAGAATAGTTGCAAATGCTCCTTGCTTATCAAAGGGGGAGATGTTCCTAAGGGGGAGGTTGAGAAAGGATGTTGTGAAGAGCCTCAATTCAAAGTTCATTAGAAGCTCATGCCAATTTGAGAAGAAGTTGAGTCTACATCTTATGTGCAAAGCATTTAGTTTTTCCATCAATCACAAAGGGGGAGATTGTTGGAAAGTTGATTATCATTGATGTCAAAAGGATATATGAGTGATATCCAATGAGGGAGATTGTTGGCTCATTGATGTCAAAAGGGCATCATAAGGATATCAAAAAGAAATATTGTTAGCATTATGTTGTCATTGAAGCAAGTCTTGAAGAGTTGCAGAAGTTCAGGCATCGAGCCTTGAGCTTACCTTATATCACTTGCTAAAGAAGGAAGGAGATAGACTATTTGAGCTAAGTTCGATCTGGTTTTGGACTTCGGGATTAAGGATTACACTATACTATAGGATTTCATAATTTGAGCTTCAGTCATACCTTATACTGAATGCCTCAAAAAATGAAGAAAGAATGAGTAAAGTCTAAAAGGTGTTAGACTTCGAGCTTTGGTCATACCTCATATCAAATGTACAAAGAAGAAGAAGATAGAATGTGGGAAGTTTGAAAAATTTTGCGCATTAGGCTTCAAAAAGTTGGTTTATGCCTTACCTTGTCGGGCATTGGGGATCGGCATTAAGGCCTACACCCTATCATAAAGATAAGAAAGGAGAATGAAGAAATCCCAAAAGCTAATACCCGAAGGTTTTGGGGATCGTGGGTCAGAAGGAAGGCTTATCAAAGGCAGGAAAGAGGTAAGTGGTAAGAGTGAACCTTGATATTCGATGGCTTAAATGATTCTTCAAATTTAAGAGATTAGAGTGATGGTTTACGAATGTTGTGAAGACGGTAGAAGGTAAAAGGTAAGGTAGATGGAAAAAACTTGAAAGCACATGATAGATGGAGTTTTTCTGCCATTCTACAGAAGCTTGGTGGGACCCAATGTTGTTCAATGAAAAAATGTGGGAAGTTGAAAAGTATCCTCGATGATAGCTAGCAAAGTTTGGTTGTATCACACAAGTCAAATGTGACATTTATTACTCCTCATGCACTAATCAAAAACATGCCAAGCCTAAGTCATGTGATAGAGATCTACAATCAATATTTAAAGTGATCACATCCTATGATGGCATTTCAAAGGTTAAGGCAACTGAGCAATAACTATCCAATCATGGCATGAAGGATAAGATCTAGACCAACATTCAAAGATTAGTTTTTTGTCAATGGCTAGGCATTAAAAGGGTGGAACTCATAGTCAAGCAGTACAACTCACACTGAGGACAAAATTAATTGTAGTAATTACTCCAACTACTTGTTTATTGGTGATTGATAGGGATGGATGGTGCCATCAATGCTCAATCAAGCAGAAGATCTGATACATACCAAATCATGCAAATATAGGCTTTAAATGTGAATCAAATCTTAGGATTACAAAATGCTAAATATAGAAAATTCATTGAAGGAGGTTTGGCAATGTATGGATCAAGGAAAGGAAGTCTTGTCAGTGAAGAAAGAGTGTGTTAGAGTCTAGTATATGATGTGTGTTCAAGAATGACTAAGGGTATGCATATGATGTAAGAAGGATGCCTAGATTGAGTTACAAGAAATATCATCTAGGATATTCATTTTGTGTGTAGTACAACAAGATAGTGTTTGAGGAGAATGTCAAAGAGAGGAGAGGAAATTCTTGCAAAGTAGAGTAGAATATGAGTAGTTGCAGAATAGGTCTATGACAGAGAACTGGATTCTTTTGAATCATTTGTAATCAGGAGTTGTTGATCCATAATTTCATTATAAATCTGATTGGTTGGTGCCATTAGAAAGTTGAGTGGGTGCTCAATTAGGGAGTGTGTGCTTCCTTAGAGTTGGTTCTCTTAAATCATGGGATTGGTGTCTCCTTAGGGATGGTGCCCTTAAACATTGTAACCAGAGAGTTTCTATTGTGAGGCTAGATTAGGATAGTAGATCCTAGCAATATTTCTCACCATAGTTTTTCCCATATTGGGTTTTCCATGTAAATCTGGTGTTGTGTGCATCTTTGTGTGTGTGTGATCTCTACATTATCTTTAATCTTCTTTAAGAGGTGTTAAAAGTTAAATTTTAATGATCTATTGATTCACCCCCCTCTTAGTAGATATTTGTGTTCCAACAAAAGGATCGACTTTAAAGAGAGAAAAGGAGGTAAAATAAGGTTCCCAAGCCTTTACAAAGCGTCCCAAGCCATTACCATCGACAAAGGTAGGTGACAAGTGGCAAAAGACTCGAAAACAATTGTTTGTGTTGAAATGTCACGAGATGCTAGTGTGGTGCTAGTGTCTAGAAAAATCACGCTACAAAATGGTGGGAATGAGGAAGACACAAGGTTTGATGCAAAGCTACATGGAAAGGTGGTTTTTGAAGAGGGGTCTTGAGCATCCTGAGAGGGGAAAAGGCTCACGCAAGGGCTAAAATGAGACTACACAAATACTAGGGGAGTGGACACTAAAGTGGGTACAAATGTGTAGGTGAAATTTCCATGGCGTGCAATTTTATGACACTAATGTTAGATAGAGAGTAGAGAGGGAAGATGTGTGTGAGGAAGGGAGAGAGAGGGGGAGATAGAGAAAATTAGAGAGGGAAGGAGGGAGGGAGGGAGAGAGAGAGAAAGATGAGATAGAGATAAGTATAAAGGGAAGGAGAGAAAGAGGAGGAAGATGGGGAGATTGAGAGAGAGAGAGAGAGAGAGAGAGAGAGAGAGGGGGGGAGGGAGAGAGAGATGGAGAGAGATATAGAGAAGTATATATGGAAGGAGAGATAGAGAGGAGAAGTGGAAAAAAAGAGAGAGAATGGTGAGATAGAGAGAGAGAATAGTGAGATAGAGAGTAGAGAGGGAAGAGAGGAGAGAGAGAGAGAGAGAGAGAGAGAGAGAGAGAGGGAGAGGAGAGATAGAGAAATAGATAGGGAAGGAGGATGGTTGGTAGATTGAGAGAGAGGGAGAGGTAGATATGGAAATAGAGATAGAGAGAAGTATATAGGGAAGGAGAGATAGAGAGAAGTCTATAGGGAATGAGATATAGAGAGGGGGGAGGAGGGATGGAGTAGAGAGAGAGGGAGAGGTGGGGAGGGAGAGAGAGAGGTGAGATAGAGAAAGAGAGAGGAGGGAGGGAGGGAGAGAGAGAGAAGTAGAGAGGTAAGGAGGGACATAGGGACAAAGGGGGAGAGAAGTGACATAGAGAGAATGAGAGAGAAATGGGGAAGGAGGAAGGTGGGGAGATTGAGAGAGAGAGGAGGGAGGGTGAGTGAGAGGCAAAGAGGTATATGTTAGATAGAGAGAAGTAGAGAGGGAAGGTGGGTGGGAGTAAGGGAGAGAGAGATAATGGTGAGATAAAGAGAAGTAGATATGGAAGGAGAGTGTGTGAAAGAGAGGTCTATAGCATAAGAGATAAACAATGAGTGAGATAGAGAGAGAGAGAGAGAAAGATGGTACAGCTTGCTAATTACTAAAATTTGACCTTCTGATTACTAAAATTTGACATGTTGATTACTGAAATTTGACTGTCTGAAAAATTATAAGATATTCCAAAAACTAGATTTTACATTATAACTTCTAGAGATCCAAAACCACTCTCGAACATATTGAAACTATATACATGAAATATAACTTAAAGTATAAGAAAGTAAATATGCATATTAAATGTTTATTTCATGTATATGGTTTCCCTAAAACATAAGGACAAGAAAGAGAAAAAAAGAGAAGGAATTTTTTTCAATACAAACCATAATGTGAGCGCATTATAATGTGCTCGTGTTTTGTCAATGCATTCAAATAACATGCTCACATTTTTTGAAATTCAAACCATAATGTGAACATGTTATAACACACTCGCATTTTTTATTGGTAATGACCAAGCCTAAGCTCAATCACTACCAACCCATAACATGAGCATGTTTGTTTTCGCTATTTCGGGACCAAAAAATGTTCAGTGGCCACGTTTTGGACCCCCATCTTTATGCACTGATATTTTTTTAAGGATTCTGTCAAAGCTTTGGTGATCGAAGGGGGGAAAATAAAATTGAAAGCGATTAAAGTTAAGAGTTGAGACCAATGACTGAAACTTGAGACATTTATACTTGGGATTTTGATGGATTTGAAGGAGAAAGAAGCAAAATTCAGTGGAAAAGAGATGGTATGAGAGAATGTAGACAACTAAAAACTCAAAAGCTTAAAAAGTCCAACACTTAGCCATTTTTAGATTTCACAAGGTATATTTAATGTAAGATGGTCTATATAAGATCTCTTAGATCAGTTATTTACTAATGAGCCATGAAGGGGGAATGAAATGTCAGCAACTATATGAGACAATTGATCTTGGGGAATATGATTTCTTTGTATTCTTTTTGAGGTTAATTTTTTTGATACAATAAAAAAGTAATCATAAAAAAATATATTGTTGTAGGCACTAAAGACAAAGTCTATGAACCCAATAGAATGCATGTGAATGATTTTGATATCCCATCAAACATGGTGAATAATTAGAGTTAGATCTACAAGAAGTGAACTCAAATCAACTAAAATATTATCATAGTTTACATTTTAGCATTAGAAGTGGTATATTAGTTAGATAGTCCATAGATGCATGCTTGAAGTCATCTTGGATCAATAGTTTCCAGTACATAAGGGTTAAGGTGAAATTTATGATTTAAAAGAAGTAATAAAAACACAAGGTTAAGAAGATATGGAGCCTACATAGTTAGAGGTTAATTCACCTACTCTTGGAGAGAATTATTTGGATTCAAGTTGTTTAAAATATTTTTTTGTTAACCAAGACGCTGGGAATGTAGCCTTGTTATAGTCCATGGAAGAAAATACAAGTTATTTATCTTGAAGATACTGCTATAAATATTATTTGTAGTAACCATGAGGGAAATGGCACTCATTCTTATGATGATAATTATGTCCATGATTTTGAGTATCAAGATCCACTAAATTCAAAGCTAAAATATTTGCACATTCAATAATGCAAACATGTCATGGTAATCCCAATTTGGCTAATAAGAATGTTATATTATTTAAAATAGATTTTGGAGATGAACATAACAAAGATGTATGTTGGCAACCTCTTACACCTAAGAATGAGGAATGTAATTCCAATCCCAAGAAGAAATTACTTGACATCTATGCATGTGTGATGATATAATGCTAAAATTGTTGGGGTAATACACCATTTATGAATTGGATGACATTATAATTACTACAGGCATTAATTTATCAAAATCAAGAGGGATAAATCAATCCATTGAGAAATAGGAAGACACTACATATTTTCATCCTTATCATGGCATTAAGGAAATAGTTGGGTGGGGTTCTATTGTTGTCATAGTGCTTGTAATAATGACATTTAGTCTTGGAATATATTTATATTAGATATTACTGTGTGCAGGTGAATTTTCCTAGTCTAAAATGAAAAACGAAACGAGATGCAAGCAAGGAAAAACACAAAAAACACCTTAACGATTAGCCTAGTTGAACTTGAACAGAACAAAAGATGAAAGTGTTATACCTTGTCCAAGTTGATGAGTTGGTTGGCCTTCTTGATCATTTGATTTGTGTGCTCCTTTCAATGGAAAATAGCTCAAAACCTAGTTCTAAATGATCGTGGGATGATGAGGAATGCAATGATGCAAATGGGTATTGCAATGGATGCTTGATATGGATGCAAAGAGTGTTGCAACAATGGAGTTTTTGGATGCTTGGATTCTTAGGTGATTGCTTAAGTGCTTGAGTGATTGAATGAATGAATGAATGATGATGCAAATGAGGGAAAAAACCTCTAATTTTAGGGGAAGAGTCACTAAACAATGGAGGGTAAAGATGTAGCCATCATGGAAAAGATCAAGGGCTAGGGTGAGTTGAGAACTCACAAGCCCTCACAAATTTACATGTGGCAAGTGAGGTGTCCAAGGGGAGATGAGGTGGAGGTACTTTATAGTACCTTGGGAATGGGACAAGATCTCCTCGTAAAGGAGGTCCTTTTCCACATGTGGGTGACAAGACATTCAAGGAATTAAAAATTCCTTGAAAGGGCCTAGGGGGAATAAATGTGAATTTAAAGTTCACATTGGGAAGGGGTTGCCTTCTCCAAAAGGAGAACACATTTAATAAAAGGTTGACTTGGAGATATTCCATAAATGGCATAGGGATTAGGTTGACCTAATCAAGTGATTAAGTTGTGCAAACAAGGGATTAAGTGAATCAATGACAAATTAAGGAAAGTGGAGGATTATGGAGGATGTGACACTAATCCTGATTAAGGGGTGTGCACATCCTAATCAGAGGTTAATTAAATTAACCTGGATTAGAGAAGAATTATGGAGGATGGGACAAGGAGAGAGAAATAATGAATTTAAAAATCAATTTAAATTCATAAATGCAGGTGACTAAATTAAATAAATTAGAGTATTTACTTAATTTAGAGAGGAAAGGGGGATAAATGATGAAGTATTTAATTATTTAATTAAATACCTTAGGGACCTTAGCAAAAAGGGAAATTAATTAAATGATGAATTATTTAATTAACGTGGATGAGGGATGAAAGATAGAGGAATAAAAGGGGATAAATTTGACCATATGGGGGTGGTCAAATTCCGATGTCTACATTTTTTCCCTCTTCGAAATACTATTAGAATAACAATGTTTCAAAGAAAAATGCAAATGACTCAATAGAAGAATGGACTAAAAGGTAATGCTCCAGCGTGGGAAAAGTGGTGTAGGTTGTCTAATCGTAGAAAATGAAAGGAGATGCCCTAGTGTTGCGGGAAAATGGATAGGGCAGAGGAATAAAGGAGAATGATAGGGTATGCCCCCTCAAGAGGGCAGACAGGGAAGAAAAGGGGGCTTTGGGCAACTTCTCAATATGGAGAAACGAAGGGTACCACACGATAAAGCATGAAAAACCTAGAAAAATGGTGTTTCAACAGAGGAAAGCGAACAAATGGGGTGCAAATGGTGACGTACGGAAGAAAAGGGAGGGAGGAATTAAAAAGAGGTTAAATAAAGGGTAAAAATTACCCAAAATTTAAGAGGTTAAAAAGGGGCAAAAGTGAGAAATTATAAATAGTGAATTTCAAATTACTATTTACCATTTGCACACTTGGCAGTTGAGTCAGCAAGAGAGAGAGAGGAGAATGATAAGGATGGCTGATGGGTCGAGCGGGGATGAGGGGTTCATGGATGATGAGCTCATCCACCGAGGCGAGGAGGTGCGTGAGTTCTACTATGAGCGCGCACTACCCCGCCAGGTAGGTTTTGAAACCCTAGCTGGTGATTTCAGTTGATTTTTTTCAAATGTTATGCATTTGGGATTTCAAGTTTTTGGGGAGATTGAAAGGGGGACAAACTCACCCCAACTGGTAGATTCACCTGTTCGTATGATGAGTTCGGTTGTCGGGTGAGGCAAATGAGAGAAAGGTGCATTTTCCCCAAAAAGAGGCAGTTTTTCCAGACGAAGGGGTGACTTCGAAGTCACCCGAGGGAGGGGCGAGTTCTCCCATATGTACAGTGAATTCGCCCATCCAACAAGGCATGTGATGAAAAAGGCGAATTGGCTCCGAAAAGGGGCAATTTCGCCAAAGGGTAGAAAGGAGAGGCGAATTTGCCAGATAGAAGGGTGAATCCGCTAGGGATGGAAAGGATAGGTGATTTTTCCCAAAGAAGAGGCGATTTAGCCAAATAGCCAGAGGATAGGCGAGTTCGCCTAAATAGGTGAATTTGGTCAGTGAAAAGGTGAATTCGACAAGAGAAAAGGCGAAAAGGTGAATTTGATGAGAGAAAAGTTGAATTCGCCTAAAGAGCCAGATTTGACCAAAGAAAAGGTGAATTCTCTTGAAGAGGCGAATTTGACCATGAAAAAGGTGAATTTGCCTAAAGAGGCGAATTTGACGAGAATAAAGGAGGAAAGGGCGAATTCGCCACCGAAAGGGGAAAATTTGATGAGAAACTCGAGGTAGGGGAAAAATGATAGAAAAACAGATGAATTGGATAAGAAACTGACATAACATTTTGTATGGATGCAAAACATCGAGACACTGAGGACGTGAGAGAGACACTCAATGGTGTTGGAGGCGACCATCATGGAGATGAGCGATAAGGATCACGCGGCACTGGCACTGGCGAGATTGGGTGACCTGCAAGGGGACCAAATAGTATGGAGACCTTACCGACAGAGACGATTTGTTGGATTGAGAGAAAATGAGAGGAGGCATAGTGGGTACTTCTTCGTCATGTGTTACCTGATCAAGTGAGACCCACATATCATTGAGTTTCATAGACCAGACAAGGTGATGAGGTAATTTTTGGGTGTCGCAGGATATCCCTCCAAGGCCTCAGAGGTTTCATTGGATTAGACAGGAGCAGTTGTGGGGTGATTCGATCATAGAAGATTTTGCTAGATAGATGTGGGAGGATTTGTAGCTAGTGCCATATCTAGGGAGAGCAGGGGGGAGGCAGATGTAGGGATGACCGTGAGATACTCTGCATGGTGGACAAAGCATAGACCTGAGTGGATCATAACGGTGCACCCGATTGTAGGGGCACTGGGTTATGGTTCAAAGGATGAGAGGGGGATAGCACGACAACGATGGAGGGGTAGGAGAGGAGGCCGACATCAGAGGAGAGGTATGAAGGATGTGGGGATGGAGGATATAGGAGTGTAGCATCAGCCCATGGGTGAGGATGCTATACAGGTAGAGCCACTCACGATGGTACCATATGCACCACCACTGCTCGAGGACCCAACAGTGTTACTGACAGGAGCTCTTGTGAGACTCAGGGTTGCGGAGCATAGGCTCAGGGAGTTAGAGGCAGATAGAGACAGGCTGTAGGAAGAGATAGAGAGGCTATACGAGGAGGGATAGAGGGACTATAGGGCTCTATCAGATGAGGCCTCTAGGATGTCAGAGGATAGGGATACCATGGAGAGGGAGAGAGATGAGATGAGGAGGGAGATGGATGAGCTGAGGAGGGAGCAAGATGAGTTGAGGAGGGAGCGAGATGAGCTCCAAGATAGGATAGACTATATAGAGGTAGTGATGGGAGACACAGGGGTCATTTTAGAAAGGGCAGAGGAAGTGGAGGCACAGGTACAGACTCTATAGGGTGAGAGGGATGCAAAAGTACAAGAGATGTCACGAATGCAAGCACAGATAAACTAGCTAAGGATGGCACAAGATGCATGGGATCAGGAGATGAGATACTTGGCTAGGCTATGAGATAGGTACAAGGTAGAGAGGGACATAGTGAGGGTACAAGCAGTAGAGAGGGATGAGTACATGAGAGAGGTCGGTTATTACATGGGGGCCTACTTCAGAGAGGTTCTAGATCCTACATGACATGTACCTCCATACATCCAAGCGGTACCACAAATGCCAACATTGTCACGATTAGGAGGAACACATACACGGGGATATAGCAGTTACCGTGAGACTCCCCCGCATAGAGGATCAATGCCAATCTCACCTCAAAGATCAGATGGAGCTAGCACAGGGTAGAGATGACAGGGGTGACATGATTTGGATTTTGATAGGTGTAGGGTGTATAGACAAGGGATAGGAATAAAGGCCATAGGTTCCACAGTGCAGACCAAACATAGATCAGTCTATTCATTGATGTGGTCCCTATATTTGAGCAACACTTTGTACCTATATTTTATTCAATGTCGGTTGATGGGCATGTATTAATTGTTTCATGATGGACTTTATTATGAAATTTGTCATGGACCCGATATTTTGGTATTTATATATTATGCGATGGCCCTTATTTACACTATGCATTTATGACGTGATGGATGTGTTTATGGACATGATTTATTCTGGGATATGCAAATGGTTATGATATAATGTATGCATCTATGATGATTTATGTGATATGCTTATGCGGGTGACATGGATAAAATGCATTATGCCTAGTATTTTGTGATGCTAGATGTGATGAACCATATGTTATGATCATGTTACTAATGCTTTGTGATGTAGGTGGCAATGCGTGTGTGTACACTATACAATCAATTTGCTTTTAATTTCATGATGTGTACTATGGCTATGTTATTGTGATGTGGTTATGGGATGAAAAGTAATGTATGCAATGAATGAAAAATGTGGTGTATGCGTATAATGCAATGTATATAATGAGATGGAATAATATGTAATGAAATGATAATGAAATGAAGTTAATTTAAGATGCTTAGAATAACAAATCTATGTCAATCTAATCAACTTAAAATGAATATGATAATGACAATGCAATGTAAGATGGGATGGAATTAAATTCCTTACAAACATTAATATCTGAATTAAATTAGCATGGGCATGAGTGCAAATAAAGGCATGCATAGTGATGGAAGGAATTAATAGGCCTACTTTATTTGCGGATCAGGGTTGCTTAAGCTTATGGAAAGTACTTTCCCTATAATCACTATTAAAATGAGGGATGATGGGTGAGGTGGTAGGCATGAAGCTACACCTGTCAAAACCATATGAATCCTGAGAAGAAAAGGAGATGTGAGATTAATGTTTTCACAACCAAAACCACTAGTCATAGGCTAGAGAAAGATGGGAGGATAAATGCAATGCAATGAGATGAGGTATGAAATGCAATCCTAATGTTGTTTGCCAATTTTAGGAGCACTGATTTTTGCTATAGCACAAGACACAAGATGCCAGGGTATGAGGAACCAAGGAAGATATGTATCTAATGTAGGAAACAAACATAGCAGACAAGAAGGCTATCCCAACACCCCAAATCCACAAGGAAGTTGGTTGGGCCAGACATTGGGATAACCACAAGCACAAAGGATGCCCCAACGTAACACAAGACCGCAGAGGTCTTGGTGGGTACTACGCAGGATAACCAAGAAGATAGAAGAAGACAAAAATATCAAGATACACCCCTATGTTTACCAGCCAAAGCACACCATGATATGAAGGATCATGGCGACCCTAATGAGGTATAATAGGAAGCTCAAATGATGAACAAAATGTCAAAAGCATCAAAAGATCACAATCAAATTTCAAACGTCCTTTTCCACAGGATCGAAAGGGTGGATGGGATTGATGCGGTCTGATTAGAAAGGATGCATCCTATTAAGACCAAGGATGGAGGCTAAACTAAGTGATCGACATAATGCGGGATATCCAAAATTGATTGAACCTCATGATACTAGTGACCTTTGTTTTAAGTACCAGCCAAATAGGGACATAATTGATGACACAACAAGACAACAAGACATGAGACTAACACACCCTAAAAACCTAGGGGCTCGGGGTTGATCAAATATCATCCTTGCCTACGTGAAAACGTAGAGCCCTCGTAGTTTGATAAAAGATCGACGACTGACCATGGATAAAAGTGGAAAGAGGAAAATAGAGACAATGATGGAGGACAAAGACCAGACAAACAAATTCCCTAGGGCTGATCAAATGATCAACCTTGCCTACGTGAAAGCACAGGGGCAATGTAGTTCAAAAAAAGGGACCAAGGACAAGATGAGACAAGACAGATGAAAGATGGAGGACCGAAAAGACAAGATCTGAATCAACCGATAGATCATACTATTCCAGATACTGGCAACTAATAAGGATATTAATAACTTCTTGTCAGGTCATGAACAATGAATCCGCCTTCTCACACCTTAATGTAAATAGGATAGACGAGGGGGAAGGATGAGACCTAATGAGGACCGCCACAATGAAAGACCCTAAGTGATGATGTGAAACTGAGGATGAGACGATGTACAGCCAATGGAAAGCTCAAATTAAGGATACAAGCTTAGGATTTTAGATAGTGGTTGATTTGAATCATCCAATGCTTAGTCACAATGTATCAAGTGATCGATGATAGGATGTTGATGGAAGGATAATATCGATGGGATGGTAGGGTAGGACATGAGGATAAGATGGATGGGAGCATAAAGTAACTAGGACGCAAGGTAGATAATTATTAAGCCCTCTACGAATGGCGCTCGTTGCCAGGTTTTCACCAAATTTACTTATCCAAGGAGCCACGAAGAGTGGTTTTCACCATAGGATGAATTATTTCTCTTTACTTTTTAAAGATTTTTTTTGAATTTTAATTTTAATTTTTTTGACTTTTTTTGTATTTTCTCAGGAAAGGACAACCCAGTTGACTTAGGTATAAAACCTTTTCAGATGCATGATGTTGATGGGATCTTCTAGGGGTTATCCTTCAGGAGTAGAAAGCCTATATACATCAGAACCATATTTAGTTGTGATAACATAGGGACCTAGCCAATTTGCCTCAAATTTTCCCTTTTTGTCTCAATCTTGTTGAGTACGTTGATTCTCCTTGACGACTAGATCACCAACATTGAACTGGAAAGGACAGACCTTTTTATTGTAGCTCCTCCTAAGATGATGTTGATATTCTTGTAAATTATTGTATGCTTTGATCCGCTTTTCATCTAGGAGTTCCAATTGACTGAGTCTCGCAACCCGAGCATCTTCATCACTTATGAGGTTCTTCAGATATATTCTAAGTGATGGGATCTCAAATTCGATTGACAAGATAGCATCGACACCATAAATGAGAGAATATGGAGTAGCGCCAGTAGGAGTGCGAATGGGTGTGCGGTAGGCCCAAAGGGTGGGATGGAGATGGAGATTCCAATCTCAACCAGTGTTATTAACCACCTTTTTAAGGATCTTGATAAGGTTTTTGTTGGTTGCTTCAGCTTGAACATTACCCTAAGGGTAATAGGGGGTAGACCAACGATGTTGGATGTGGTAAGTTTCACAAAGGTGTTTTATAAACTGATTTTTAAAAGGCTTTCCATTATCAATGATGATAGTGGAAGGGATTCCATACCTGTAGAGGATATGGAAAAGGATGAATTTGGAGATCTGAACACCAATAATTTGAGAGAGTGGAATTGCTTCCACCCACTTGGTGAAGTATTCAATTGCAATGATGATGAAAGTGTGGTTGTTATAAGATGGAGGGTATATCTTGTTGATAAAATTGAAACCCCACTGAGAAAAGGGCCATGGCACTATAATTGGTTTCAAATCTTGGGCAGGAGCATGTATCAAATCTGCATGTTGTTGACAAGGGAGGCATTTCTTCATGAACTCGCAAGAGTCATGCTCCATGGTAGGCCAATAATAACCTACTCTGAGAATATTTTTAGCCAAGGTCATGCTATTGGAATGGGCCCCACAGACACCACTATGTACCTCCCATAATACAACGTGAGCTTTTGATTCTTTCAGACACCTAAGGAGAGTTTCATCATACCCATGATGATAAAGCGTATCTCCCACGATGGTATAGCGAGAGGCACATTAGATGAAGGACTTACGTTGGTCTCGTGTAAGGTCAGGTGGAAGTATATTATCATGGAGGTAGGTGTAAATGTCATGATACCAAGGGGATTTAGGACCTACAATGTCACACGCCATCTCACTCTCAGGGACGTCGTATTCTGGGATTAGAAGTTGTTCAATGAGGAACTCACAATCTGTTCGATCCTTGGGAATATCAATAAGGGAATTGATTCTAGCCATCACATCCACTGCCTTATTCTAAACTTTGGGGATTTGTTCAAACTGGATAAAGGAAAAATACTTTTTGAAGTCATCTACCATGCGCTTGCAGGGAAACAATTTGTTATCCTTCATCTGAAACTCATCATTGACTTGTTTGATGACCAATAGGGAATTTCCAAAGACCCGTAGATGGTCGATATTCCATTGAATGGTGATTCTAAGACCAATGATGAGAGCTTCATACTCTGCTATATTGTTTGTGCATGGAAAAGTTAGTTTGAATGACTTCGATATGTAGTCACCTTGGGGGGTGACAAATAAGACACCTACTTCAACTCCATTATGTGTGTAAGGCCCATCAAAATAGAGTGTCCATTTATTTGATTTTGCTACTGTGGGGACTTCTTCATCTGGAAACTCTACTACCAAAGGATAGGCGTCAACCAAAGGGGCATCGACCAACTGATTTTCTATGACTTGTCTTTTGATCGCCTTATGGTCCACGTATTCTATGTAAAATTCACTTAGTAACATGACCCACTTTGCCATGCGACCAGTCAAGGAGGTTTTGGATAATAAATATTTAAGTGGATCAACTTTCAATATCAGCTTGACAGGATGACTGAGCATGTAATGAAAAAGTTTCTGGGAGTTGAAGACGACTGCTAGACAAGCCTTTTCCATTGGAGAATAATTTAGTTCATAGCCCACCAATGTTTGGTTGATGTAATAAATTGCACACTCTTTAGAAAACTCATCATGTTGATCTAATAATTCCCCCAATGCAACTGAGATAGCCGAGATGTAAAATAAGAGTGGTTTACCTGGAATAGGAGGCATCAAGATGAGTGGATGAGCCAAGTATTCTTTAATTTTTTTGAAGCCTTGCTGACATTCCGTATCCCACTTGAAGGTGATGTCTTTGCATAGCAAATGTGTAAATGATTGGAATTTGTTAACTAATTGAGCTATGAACCGTCTAATGGATTGTAACTTCCCTTGGAGGCTTCTTAGTTGTTTAAGATTACGAGGTGGGGGCATTTCCATTATGGCCTTAACCTTTTTTGGATCTACCTCTATACCCCTCCTGGAGACGATGAAACCCAATAGCTTCCCAAAAGTAACTCCGAAGACACACTTCTCTGGATATATCCATAGCTTATAATGCTCTAGACACTCCTTTGGTTTTAGATTTCCCCAACAAGTCATTAACATAATCTTCCATGATTATATGAATGAGGTCATGGAAAATTACAGTCATGGCATGCTAATAAGTAGCCCCTACATTTTTAAGGCCAAAGGGCATGACATTGTAGCAGAAGGTGCTCCAAGGGGTGGTGAAGGTAGTCTTATGTTGATCCTTTGTAGCAATTCTAATCAGATTATAGCCAGAGAAACCATCCATAAGGGATAGCATCTCATGTCCTACCGTGAGGTCCACTAACATGTCTATGTTTGGTAAAAGGAAATCATCTTTAGGACAAGCTTTATTGAGGTCCCAAAAATCCTCGAAGATTTTGATACTTCCATTTGGCTTTGCAACAGGCACTATATTAGATATCCAATATGAATAGTCGATCAGCCTTATGAACCCAACTTCTAGCAATTTTTCTAGCTCTTTCTTGACAAGGAGAGCTACTTGTGGATCCATCTTTCTTAGCTTTTTTTTTATAGGTTTTGCGTCCCGGTGAACATCCAAATGATGTACCACTAAGGCCGGATCTAGACCCGGCATGTCTGAATAAGTCCATGCAAAATTTATGATTCCTTCTCGTAGAAGGTTAACAATGGTAGCGTGCTTTTCTTCTGATAATGACTTTGCTACATATGTTATTTTCAGATCTTCTTCAGTTCCCAAGTTGACTTCTTGAGTTTCTTCAATCAAGATAGAGGATCGTTCAAACAATTGAGTTCCAACAAGGGGAAGATGAACATCCACATCCTCTAGCACCTCATCAAGGTTTTCACTGTCGGATACCCTTTATTTTGACTTTTGATGAGTCAAAAAGTGCCTCAGAGAGGTTTTCACTAGATGACCCTTTTTTATTTTGTTTCTTCTTACTTTTGCAGTTAGGGTGTTCATCATCCCCCAATCCCATGACATTTACGTAGGTGTCCACTAATGGAAAAGTATCAATAGGTGCACTACCTTGTAATTCCCAGTCATTAAGCTTAGGATGGTGAAGGGAAAGGTCAATGGAAAAGACAAATAGGTAGTCAAACATGGATGAGAGATCCATGTCATTGTATGCGAGTATGATGGACTATTCTTCGGGTATGTTCTCAAGGAGACCATTGTCCACACTAACATTATTAGAGGCACTAGTGGAGGGTACAAGACCCTTTTGTTGGGTGTCACAGCCTAAGCCCAAATGTCTTGGTCCCATAGGAGTATCAACAAGTTATTGTCTTCCTTGTTCTTCTATGTCGAGACCTCCCCCATGATAATTATACTTTTCAGCTAACTTAGAGGCACGGGGATAAGTCTCTTGGAAATACTCAAGAGGGGGAGTAGGTTCAAGCTCTTATCGGTATATCCACTGACTGATATCATCTTTTGGTTGATCTTGTCGTAGCCCAAGATATCAGAAAGTGCTAGACCCCACATTTTTAGAGCTAAGTGTGATTGTCTTCTCTTCTTCTTTTGATACAATTTGAGAAGGTTGGCAATACATACGAGGAGATGGTGGCATGGTTGCCACATTTAAAGTTGTGCACATCTCATACTCACCACAACCTTTGTCAATGATCTAGACCTTGGTGATTGTGGATTCAAAAGTGGAGGATAGAACAGATGGTGTAGTGGATGACAGGTTGGAAGATGGATTGGAAGATGAGGCCTAAGATTCCCCCACTTCAACTCCCAAACAGTAACGAGAGTGGGGGAAGGAGGCTTCCAAAGCATGGAATTATTCGAATGGTTATGGATCAACATGTATAGTTACTTCCATCCCATTGAATGGGAATTTTAGGCATTGATGGTAAGTGGACGGGATGGCCTGCATAGCATGGATCCATGGGTGGCCAAGAAGGAGGTTGTATGGAAGGTCCAGATCAAGGACATGACATGTTGTGTATTGAACCATAGGGCCAACCTCAATGGGAAGAAAGATAATTCCTTCGGAGTCCCTTTCTGCATTGTCATATGCTTTTATTGTGATAACCTAGCTATTCATGTCAGCATGGGTGTACCCAACCTGTTTTATGAATTTCAATGTACAAAGGTTAAGGGCAGAGCCATTATCTACCAAGACCCTTTTTACTTTATGACGGGCAACGAGGACCTCAATGTGAAGGGGGTTGTTATGATCAGAGTTGATGGGAGCCATATCATTTTGACTAAATCTGAACTAGTAAGTTGACGACAAGTGTCCTACTGAGGCTTGGAACTGAGTAGGATCTATATCATTCGGTACATGGGTATCATGTAAAGCTTTGGTTAGAATTTATTGATGGACAAGAGAAGACTTGAGCAAATCCAAGATGGATATTTGGGCGGGCGTCTTTTGTAGGTGGTCAAGAATATTGTACTGAGAACCTACAGGAGCTGGCTGGGCGGATGTGGAAGGACCAGGAATGGAGATACGGGTGCGACGAGTTGTAACAACACATTGTGGGTCTTTACCTTTGACATGAATCATGGATACGCGAGGCTCGACCTGGCTAATGCAGATAATTATACCATCATAGTTATAAGGTACATTTTTGTAGCTGATGTTATTGGTGTTGTTGTTTTGATTGTTGTTATCATTTGACCTAGGATCAGCATTAGACATACTGGCACCCTGGTTGTGATTTGGGAAGGAATTTTGGTAAATTTGTAGCTGAGCATTGGACGAGCCGGTATGGTTGGAATCCACTTGTATATCTCCACGATCTATAAGATCTTGGACATATGTTTTAATTCCATGACACTTGTTTGTGGAATGGCCTTTGATCTTATGAAAGTCACAAGACTCGTTTTCTTTGTACTAGGTTGGCTTTGGTTTAGACTTTTCAAAAGGCTTAGTTACAGGATACGTGATCAAATAGTTCACTTGCAAAATCCTATTGAAGATGACACTTAAGGGCTCTCCCAAAGTAGTAATAGAGTGTTTATTGTTGCCTTGATTATTCTAATTGGACTGCTTATGACGAGGATGAGGTGCACCTTGTGGCACATATATGGCATTTGGGATTGATTGTTATGGAGGAGTGTACTGAGGCCTTTGTGAGGTATTAGCTACTTGAACATGTTTGGTATCTGTGACACCATCATTGACTCTGTTCTTGTTTTTGTTCCAGTAGAGAGACTTATCTCCAAATGCCTTCTCCTTATCTGGATTATAAATTTTGATTTGTCCCTTAGCAATGACTGCTCTCTCAATGATAGGACCTTTCTCTATGAATTCCACAAAGTTTGTGACACAATGAAGATTGAGATTATGTGTCATGTCTAGATGAGTATTGACCATGAAAATAGTCACCAGTTCTTTCTCATTGAGTGGAGATTTCATTCGACTAGCCAAAGCACGCCACCTTTGCAGGTAGCTAGCAAAGGTCTCACCCTAACGTTGTTTCTCTTTCAGAAGATCTAGGGTATCAATATCCTTCTCAAAATTGAAGGATAAGTGTGACAAATTTTTCTGAAAGGTCCGCAAATGAAGAGATGGATCCCTTTGGCAGACCCATAAACCAATCAAGAGCCACCCCTATTAAACTCCTAGGGAATAATCGTAGGAGATAATTTTCATTGTGTAGGAATTCTTGAAAATGTGAATAGAATTCCTGAAGGTAGTTCTTTGGGTCTTTAGTTACTTTATACTTCTCAAACTTTGGCATTTCAAAATGCTTGGGGAAAGGAACAAGTGAGATCGAGGGATCAAACGGATATGGACAAATCTCTTCAAACTTGAAAGACTTTTTAGAGGTCCCTATTTTTAAGTCTCTCAACGTGGATTTTACCTCTTCCAACTCCTTATTGACAGGTGTTGACGAAGATGGATTGGAC
This sequence comes from Sequoiadendron giganteum, assembly GCA_007115665.2. Taxonomy (NCBI): domain Eukaryota; kingdom Viridiplantae; phylum Streptophyta; class Pinopsida; order Cupressales; family Cupressaceae; genus Sequoiadendron; species Sequoiadendron giganteum. The sequence goes on from CM021101.1 coordinate 719,177,191, forward strand.
GGATTGGATTGGTTGTAAAGAGAATATTGTTGGTAAGATGAGGATGGAGCAGACATGGTTTGATCATAGGATGGTGGAGGTGTATACGAAGGAGTTGAAAGACATTAATTAGTGTAGGTGGGTTGTGATGATAGATTAGTGTAAATTTGATGATAGGATGGCAGATTTTGATAGTATGAAGAGGAAGTCCCTTGTTGATATGATGAAGGTGCTTGATAATACGAATTGGAAGCACCTTGCTGATATGACGAATGTTGATAAGGTGGTTGCTGCTGCAAGGCATAATATGGATTAGACTGATAATTGTAGGAAGCATATTGTTGGGATGCATATGGAGGCTGTTGCGGATTAGGTTGATGGTAGGAAGTGTTTTGCTGCGGTTGTGAAGGGGTAGCATAAGATGGTTGCGGTTGAGATTGTGGTGGATTATGATAGGCATAACCAGGGTTTGGATTGGATGCAGCAGGTTGCGTATAGAAGGTACTTTGCGGATGGTACAAGTACTGAGCGATGTGGTTGGGAATCAAATGATGGGATTGCTGAGGTTGTGTTGGGATTTGTGGTTGTTGAAGAGGCTAGTGGTAAAGAGTCTGAGTTGGAATCTGAGGTTGTTGGGTGACCTATGGTTGTTGGAAGGGTGGAGCTTGTTGCGATATTTGTTGATGCAGAGGACCTTGTGGCTGATGAGGGGGTTGCAATAGATTACCCTGTTATTTATGCGGGGGTGGTTGTTGTTGCGAAGGAAAAGGGATATTCGGCTGCTGAGGAATCGAGACATTCTATTACAGAGGTTGTTATTGAATTGGTTGAGATGGAATTGGAACGTGCTAAGGGGTTTGTTGTGGCATTTTTTGTAGGTTACCTTGTGGCGGTTGTGAAGATGGAGTGTTGCTTTGAGGCAGTTGTTGAGGGATAAATGGAGGAGGTGGTGAATTGGAAGCGGGTGTTGATCCCAGAGGGGGTGGTAATGCAACAAAAGGATTGCCCCCAATATTCACTAGTGGTTGATTCAATTGATTAGGTGGGAGAAGTGGTGTAGACAACATAGGATTCAGACCTTGTGGGACGTTCAAAGGTGGTGGAGGAGGTAAATTTTGTAGCATACCATAGGCAAGGGGATCATTCGGATCAGGTGGTGCTCCTGCGACTGTAATCGAAACTCGAGGGGGGTGTGTGACCTAATAAAGCACCACATTAACGAACCCAGGCTGATACCAATTATCTACAGGAGGACCCTCAGGGATGTAAGAATTTCCCAAAGGGTTCTATGAATTTTGGGGATCTTAAGACACATGAGGCATAGTAGGTGGCGTATTGACATATTTGGATAACTCAAACCCCAATGGTGGTTTGATGCCCTTAATGATGAAGGTAGCGAGGATTTTATCCCCACGCTCATTAAGGAAGTGATCTATAATTTGAAGATTGATGGGATTATTAAGATACTCATTGATTGTAACCTTAGGTTGATTGACCATGCTTTCATCAGCAGGAGGCGATGTGGTTTGGACCTCAGTATTGGATTGTGATGAGCCACCATAGTTAATATCCTTAGGGATGTTAGGCTAGGTACCTTGAGCTTGTTGTTCTGCCATGAGTTTCTTTGCTTACAACTGGGTGGTAATGGGCATGAAAGTGCAAAACTATGAGGGATCTAGGACGAATCTATGTTCTAAGATGCAGAGAGAGGATGACCAAAGTGAGGATAAGAGGATTGACTAGATATGATGATGAATTGATTGATTGATTGATCGATTGGGTACAGGATGTGATTGGACTCAATTAGAATTATTGATGGAGTGAGATAATTAATATGATTGGATGCTTGATTGGATTGGGATGATGAAACCGATTCTAAACTAAGCTCAAAGATTTGACTAGATGACATAAGATGTTGATTGATTGGATTGAACTACAAAAGGGATAATTAAGACACCGAATCTACCTCAAGATGGAAGTAGATTGATTGGGTCAAAGATGATCTACTAAATCAGAATGGATGACAATCCTAAGCAGAGGCGGATGATGATGATCGAAGTTAGACACCTAGGCCAACGTGGATGAAATCTCTAAAACAAAGTTTAGGGGATTGGGATTGATGAATCGATGATGAAAATGCAACCTAGGAATGATCTAAGATGCAACTATGTGATTTGATGGAGGATGTGATGAATTTTGGAAAATGCAAACAGACTAAAGTGAAAATTATAGGAAGATGGATGATGATAAAAAAAATTGATCACGACAAAGGACTCAGAAAACAACAAGATTTCAGTAGCCAAAAGGATTCACTCTCTGGAATTTGTATGGATAGCGCATACGCCTCTGTGTAGCAAAAATTCACCTCTTTAGGCCATGACTTCGCCTATTTAGGAAAGGAAAATTTTCCTCTATCTTGATCAAATTCGCTTATTTGGAAGAAGAAAATTCGCCTAAGTCTGGAGGTCGGGTAAGAAACAGGTGAATATGCAAAGAAAATTTTCCTATCTCTAACAAGGACACAAAAAAGGTGAACTTGTGGTGCAAACTCGCCTAAAATCTGAGGGGTACAATAGAAAAGGGTGAATTTGTTAAGAAAATTTGCTTGTCAAGGTGCAAATTTGCCTAAAACCCTGAAAAAATCACCTCTAAGACAAGCAAGATTGCCCAAACTTTGGAAGACCAAAGGAGAACGGGCGAAATCGATTAGAAAAATCGCCTAATGGGTTGACAGGTTCACCTATTTCTTAGACAGTACAGATAGGAACGGGTTCACCTAAAAATGGGATCGCCTAATGGACAAACAGATTCACCTAAATCCTAACTCGGCACAGATGGGAAGGACACATGCGAGAACAAATTCGCCTCTGTCGATGACAAGTTCACCTATCTAGATGAATGGACAGATGGGAAGACTTGGATCAAGAAACAGGATTGCCCCTATGGATAGCAGGTTCACCCCTGAAGGTGGAAAATTCGCCTATTCTTTGGGGACGGGCGAATTCGAGAAGCGAGATTGACAAACTCACCTAAGGGATGGACAAACTCGCCTATTCCACAGAACCGGCGAAATGGGGCCGCCTAAAAGGGGACCCACAAGAAAATTCACCTCTGACAAAGGAAAATTCGCCCAACGGGATGACCTAAAGATTGACTCAGAGACAAAATCGCCCTTTTGCAGGGAAAATTCACCTCTCTATAGCGCAAATTCGCCTCTGGATGAAGCAAATTCACCTCTGAAGGCAGGGGTTGACTGCGGCAAAGGACAACAAGCATGACAAACAATAGGGAGAAAGGTTGGACTGACTCAACTGAAAATAAAAGCACTGGTATCACACAATGAAGACACTCTAGGCAGCACAATCCTAGAATTAGTGATAAGGGTTTGCAAAATTGATGTAGGCCCACCACCTTGAGCGGATAACCCAAGGTTAATACTCCATGATACTGGGGTGGTTCTTTGGACCACCCTTTCTCATGAAGGCGAATAGTTAGTGTTCCAATGGCATAGGGTCATCAACGGACGCCATGGGCTCACCTTCACACTCTCACTCGAGGACTATCATAGTCCACCGCGAAGATTCCTATCTCAACCCAAGGGAGTATGTGGTGAGTAACTTCAGTTTATGATCTGCATCCCCTGCACTACACCAAGTCATGGTTGAAACATGGGTCTCTATCTAGGCTATACAAGGCTATCTCATGCGTCCTCAATATATGCAAGGTACGTGAGGCACAACCGTGAACACTAGCCTGTCACAAGCGTGATTCGGGAGCCCTAGTGAGGTACTGGAAACTCAGACCAACTTTGCACATCTTATCTAGGTATCATCCTAGCTTCAACGCTTCACTAAACACGATGTGACTGGATTAGGGTACAACTTTCATTCTTCCCCCTTTATATACCTCGCCAGTAACACGTGGTTGGAATCGTCCCCCAGGTGATGAAATATCAGGCGGGTCCCGCTAAAGGAAGAAGACACTAGATGCTTTGGTTGGTCCCCAGGCTCGAACGTAGCGCAAGAGGAGAGCTTAGACGCACTAGTACCTCCTAGGTAGACTAGATTGGACTTGAGCAAGCTACAATTTCTCATCACACAGGACCGCCTAAAGGTGCAAGGGGAGTGGATACACCAACAACTTACTCCCAAGCACGAAAAACAAGGTTAATTGACCCTTTAATTAATTTTGTGTGTGCCTAGCTAGTATGAAGATCAATAAACAGACTACCTAATGGGCTCTTCGACCGATCATCCTACAGAAAATACATCGGTAATTTAACACCACCGGTCTTGGACAAAAGAGGACAAGCTACACAGATCGTTAGTGAAATCGCACACTCACAAATAGACAAGTTAGTGGATCAGTACTCGAAAATGAAACTGAATGAAACCATAAATCAAAATTTTTAAGTCTCAAGTTCACCTCAAATTTTCCCCTGTGTTGGGAAAATTTGCCTCTTCTGATTTTCAAATTCGCCTGTCCTAGAAAATTTGCATTTTATACCAGTTAAATTTTCCTATCTATAAGGATAGGCAAATTTTCTCTCGCCTCTGTTGATCTCAGATTTTCCTATCTATCAGGAGCCTCTGTGAATTCACCCCTACTTCAGGCAAGTTTTCCCTTGGTATCAAGTTCGCTTATTCAATACAGGCAAACTCGCCTCTATAATAGGAAAATTCGCCTGTTAGGGCGGTTTCGCCTCTACTTGCAAAGTTTGAACTTGCAAAATTCAAACAATATAAAATGTAAAAGTGCAGACCCATGACATGGGTCCCACCGGGCATGCCAGAAATGTGTGTAAGTGAATTTTCCTAGTCTAAAATACAAAAGGAAATGAGATGCAAGCAAGGAAAAACACAAACAACACCTCAACGATCAGCCTAGTTGAACTTGAACAGAACAAAAGATGAAAGAGTGTTATACCTTGTCCAAGTCGATGAGTTGGTTGGCCCTATTGATCGTTTGATTTGTGTGCTCCTTTCAATGGCAAATAACTCAAAACCTAGTTCTAAATGATCGTGGGATGATGAGGAATGCATTGATGCAAATAGGTATTGCAATGGATGCTTGATATGGATGCAAAGAGTGTTGCAACAATGCAGGTTTTGGATGCTTGGATGCTTAGGTGATTGCTTGAGTGCTTGAGTGCTTGAATGAATGAATGAATGATGATGCAAATGAGGGAAAAATCCTCTAATTTTAGGGGAAGGGCCACTAAACAATGGAGGGTCAAGATGTAGCCATCATGGACAAGATCAAGGGCTAGGGTGAGTTGAGAACTCACAAGCCCTCACATCTTGACATGTGGCGGGTGAGGTGTCCAAGGGGAGATGAGGTGGAGGTACTTTATAGTACCTTGGGAGTGGGACAAGATCTCCTCATAAAGGAGGTTTTTGTCCACATGTGGGTGACAAGACATTCAAAGAATTAAAAATTCCTTGAAAGGGCCTAGGGGGAATAAATGTGAATTTAAAATTCACATTAGGAAGGGGTTGCCTTCTCCAAAAGGAGAAAGCGTTTAATAAAAGGTTGACTTGGAGATATGCCATAAAGGCATAGGGATTAGGTTGACCTAATCAAGTGATTAAGTTGTGCAAACAATGGATTAGGTGAATCAATGATAGATTAAGGCAAGTGGGGGATTATGGAGGATGAGACACTAATCTTGATTAAGGGGTGTGCACATCCTAATCAGAAGTTAATTAAATTAACTTGGATTATAGAAGAATTATGGAGGATGGGACAAGGAGAGAGAAATAATGAATTTAAAAATCAATTTAAATTCATAAATGCAGGTGACTAAATTAAATAAATTAGAGTATTTACTTAATTGAGAGAGGAAAGAGGGATAAATGATGAAGTATTTAATTATTTAATTAAATACCTTAGGGACCTTAGCAAAAGGGGAAATTAATTAAATGATGAATTATTTAATTAACACGTATGAGGGATGCAAGATAGAGGAATAAAATGGGAGGAATTTGACCATATGAGGGTGGTCAATTCCGATGTCTACAATTACCAATAAATATTCCACATGTATATTAAAAAATAACCAAATGTTTTCCAAGATGAACCTTTGTATGAATACATGAGAGCTTATAAATGTTGTATAAAAAAAATCTTAAATACATTCATTAACAGCTGCAATAAATATATTTTTTGCTTTAGATAAAATATCATAACTTTTCAATATAAGTGTGTCATTTATAAAATAAGGTGCTCATCTAAACAAGTATTATTGTTATGTGGACAAATATTCTTATATGTACAACTACTAGGGTGAAAATATGCATGCATTAGTACTTTATATTATATGTTTGTCCTATGACAAATGTAAAAGGTGAGTATAATAAATACTTTATATTTTATTATGAAATGTGAAAGGTTGTCAAAAAAAGTCTTATGATCATTTAAAGTTGAATATAAGTTGTATTTTAAATAAGAATGTGTTGTTTTTATAACAATAAATATTATTGTGTTCTCAACTATTGGATCATTTGTGTTGGATATAAACGTTAGAGATAATAAGTTTTTTGGTTACCAAAATGTATTGATATCATTTAGGTTGCATATAAGTTATATTATAAATAAAAATATAATGTTATTATAACAAAAAATGATATTTTTGTATTCAGCTACTATAGGGGTTCCCTCATAAAATTTTGGTCAAATTTTTAAAAAATGATTTTAAGAATACTTCTCATTAGATGTGTTGATGTGACAAGTTGCATGCTGAATCGTGACAAGTTGCATGATGAGTCACACCTCCAAACCTTAATTATAGATAGTTAAAAGTCCATATCACAATTATAAAAAAACAAAAAGCCCTATAAAATTCCATGTAGCTACTAAATGAACCCAAAATTAACTCGCACGACTATTGATCCCTCTTCCCTATCTCTTTGATCCAAGGAAGTTGTGGTTATACTCCCAACATAATAGCAAGAACCCAAGATTTTAAGATTTATATCTTCTTGAAAAGTGAATACAGGCCTTCAAACAGCCCTTGGAGAGAAGTAGCATAACAGTCCTGAACATATAGATGGCTTTGAGAAAAACATTTCAGATCAACCTACTCTTTCAATTCATCACAACTCATGACACTGGGAAAATCCTACTTGTTTGCAAACAGAAGAAGAGCAATGTTTCAAAGACTAATCGCCAAGTATCCTCTACAATGTATGTTTGTTAACTTGTAAATAGGCTGCCTATCATTACTGTCCACCACAAAAATAACATCCTAATTCTTGCCACTCTATTCTTTCCAAAGCAGCCTGACATTTTCCTGACCCCAACATCTCAAGCAGTGAAACAAACATTCTTTTTTTCCAATCTCCACAGTGGTTCCACTATGGGAAATGATAAAATAACTTCCCCAAGCAGTGAGTTGTACAAAATAGTGGTTTTGTCTGCAGCATTAATATCTGCCATTAAAATTTGGACCTCCTTAGCATCGAAACATTTAGAAAGCTTGTTGCATTTCCCACCCATCTTCTCCAAATTATGAAAAAATGAGATAGTTTGGGATATTGGAAAATTTGTTTGTACAAGTACTAGATTTATACCCTCCTGCAAATCAATTGCTTCGCCATAAAGACGTAGGTCATTGTGTACATCATCAATGAAATCCCATCTGTTGATGCAATCTACCCATCCCAATGTCATTTTTTAAGCTAATAAAAATATTGCATTTGCCCTGAGTACATGTAGATGGGGTTAGCTTATTGATTTAGCATGAGTACAATCAGATTAGGAGAAGTATGATCTGTCACACAGGTAAAGCTTCATTGTTTGTGTAGGAATTATTTTTCGTGCATAAATCTAGTCTCATTTTTGTATGGTGTAAGGATCTTGTACTTAACAAAATTTGATTCTTGTTGGGTTTATTCAAAATCATTCAATTTCGTCAACAAGTCAAAAGTCTATTGACAAAGTAGAGTTGTTTTGTTTTGTTTTTGTTCTTTTTTAATAATTAAGTCAGTCTGCCAAGAATTTTTTTGGGAACACATTCATGTTACTACAATCAATTTTACAATTTTATATTTAAATATAACAATAATTACAATATTAAACTTAATTTTGTAATTATTATTATTTTAAAATTATATAATTATCATTTTTATTCACTAATATAAATTAAAAATATTATCTCTTACTAACCAAAACAAATTTAAAACAATTTTCACCATTAAAACATCAAAATATTACTTCAAAGAAACATCATATTATAAATAAAAAATAGAAAAAATCAATTTAAAATAGATATTTATTTTTTAAATGTAAAGACATAACATTTTTGCAATAGATTAATATTAAATTATTAAGAAATAATATTTACTATATTTTGAAAAATTAAAAAACTACCAACTTAAATATGAAATTTATGTATCCAGAAAAATTGTTCTATTTACAAATATTTCAAACAAAAAAATCTATGGTTCCTATAAATCCATCTTAACACCCAAAGTTTTTAGTCAAGCATATTCATGATAAATAGTTATTTTTGTAAGGTTAAAATTAAAAAACTCTATTATTCTTATAAATATACCTTAACATCTAAAAGTAGATTTTAGCCAATCATATTTATGATAACTAGTTTTGAAAAAAAATAAAAAAATATAAAGATAAATATTTCATGAGTAGAAAAAAATAATTTCTAATTTACTATAAAATAATGTATTAATAATTAATTAAGCATCACTGATTGAAATATCAATTAAATTCAAAATTTTAAATTTTTTCTAAGAAATACTTAATTAAAAAAATGTTCTTTTCTGGACCAGAATGTGATCAGAGTTGTGATAGCTTACATTCTTTAATCAATCAACAAGTGCACCTCTCACATGTTTTATTTGTAACTGTGGAGGCGAAGCTTTTATTCCCCTAATCAGGTATCTGTTGGTCCCGCATAGTTGGAACTTCATCCAACTTAAGAAACAAATTTTATTTCTCAAAACTTATTTCTTACAAGGGCAGGTTGCCTCCCAAACATGAACCATGAAATGCTTAAAAATTACAGATCTTAAGAAAAGTACTAATGGCTAAGGGCATATTCAAGCATATACATTGATAACCTCAGAAAAATTAATGCCCACTTAGTAATACATACAGAAGTGGAAGATTCCTCTTACAGCAAGCTGCTTTATTAGCTTGTGTGTGTAGCTCAATCAAATGTTGTAACATGAAAAACAAGCAAAGTGGTGAAAGATCCAGTGAGAGGATTCTAGAGTGCACTCACATCAAATTTCAGTTTTTCTTGCTCGTAGTATTGCCATATTTCTCCTGGATGTACTCCTTCTTTCCATACTTGATGTTTGAAAAGAGGCAGAGAACAAAAAATACAATTGTATATGCTCCATAAACCATCCAGCTTGTATGAGGTGCTTTCTGAGCCATGGCCCTGTGGAAAATAGTAATGTAGTAATGCAACCCAATGAAGATGGACACTCCACATTGCAGAAATGCTGCAAGCTTGGCTGAAAGGGGTCCTTTGGAGAAGCTAATGATCAAGTTCACCAACTGCAAAATCAGATATAATATGTATCCCAAGGCTTCCAACAGCTGTAGATATATGTATCCAGTCAATGAATTTCTGAAGAAGAATACCATAGGCTCCATGCCAATTAAGAAGGAAGCAAGTAATAGTGTAGCAAAGTATGCAGCTAGATAGATATTAGCATAGAGGATGGCCTTTTGAAGAGGAAAGTAAGTTCTAATTTGATCAAATAGGACTATGACCACAATCAGGGGAAGCAGGACAAAGATGTAGGATATCATAGAGGCAAAAAAGGGAGCATATTTGTTTCCAATCAGGGGCCGGAAGCCTTCTGTGATTCCTTCATTAGCACGGTTGAAGTATTGCTTTGATTTGTTGGAGAACTTGTGAATTTCTGGCATCAGCTTATCAGCCACCTTTCCTGCAGTATCCTGAAATTTTGAGGGCAAATCTTGAATTTCTTGAATGAAATCACTGTATGCTTCTTCATTTACTTCAACTGGGCCTGTAGAATTGGCAGATGATTCTTCTGAATCTACAGAGTTTGCGTGCTTGTCGTCTAGGATTGTTTCTGACTCTGCTTCTGACTGAGCATCATCATTTACAGATTCACCTGCATTATCCTCTTCTTGGAGTGAGAAATCAGACTTCGATTGCCTGTGCTTTGGGACTGCTTCAGATTCATCATCCTCCTTGATATCATTCCCTACATCTTCATCTGTATTATCCTCATGTGGATTTGTGAATTTGGATTTTGATTGCTTGTTGGTTGGCAGTGTTTTGATTTCATCATCCTCGTTGACCTCACTGACCTCAAATTCATCTTCCGGATTTGAGAAATTGAATCTTGACTGTTTATTGATAGGAACAGTTTCAGACTCATTTTCCACCTTGGCATTATCATCTGCTGATTCATCTACATTCTCCGCTTCTGAATTTGAGAAATTCAATTTGGATTGCTTTTTGGGTGGGACTCTCCTGGCTGCAATGCCCTCCTTCACATCATTGTCTTCAGATTCATCTGCATTCTTCTCTTCTTGATTTGAGAAGCTGGATTTGAATTGCTTTTTGGTTGGAACTCTTTTGGATGCATTTCCCTCTACATCATTGTCTTCAGCTTCATCTGTATTCTCCTCTTCTATATTTGAGAAATATGATTTGGATTGCTTTTTCGTTGGGACTCTTTTGGATGCATTTCCCTCCTCCACATCATTGTCTTCAGTTTCATCTACATTCTCCTCTTCTGGATTTGGTAAGGCGGAATCCAGCTGCTTTTTGGTTACCATCTTTTCAGATACATTATCCTCCTCCATATCATTGTCTGCAGATCCATTTGTATTATTCTCCTTAGAAGATTCATCTGCACTGTCCTCTTCTGCCTGTGGGAATTTGGAAGTGGTTCTCACCTTAATGTCATCCTCCTTGACTTCTCCTATTTCGGATTCGTCTGCAGTTTCACTGACCACCTCGGGGACTTGGGTTGACATTCCTTTGCCTCTCCTGTTGTCTCTCTTGGTCTGCTTATTTGAAACAGTTTGATCCAATATCAGTTGATCAGCTTTAGTGTCTTGGTTTTTTCTACTCATTTCTTCTCTGGAATTTTCATATTCCTTGATTTTGGCTAAATTCTCAAGAGCTGATTTATCCTCCGGACTTAGAATCTCCTCTGCCAGTTCCAAACCATCATCATTTACATTTTTCTCGTTTTTACCAGCCATAAACAACTCTGAATCATCATGTTTGAGTCGAGCTTGCAACTCAATTCTCTTGGAATCTTCTTCGTTATCCACAATATCTGTTGTATTCTCTTTCTCTTTACTCTCTAGCATCAGAGCATCTAGATTTCCTTCTTTCTCCTCTTTGTGAGTGGATTTTGATACCTGCCTTTTCCCCTTCCCGTCATTCTCCAGCCCTCTTTTCTTGTTTTCGTCTTCACTGTCTTCGCCACTGGTTTTCTCTTGACTTGAAGCATTTGGATCCTTTTCATTGTCCACACTATCCAAAGTATCATCTTTCTCTTTACTCTTTGGCATCAGACCATCTAGATTTCCTTCTTCCTCTTCTTTGTGAGTAGATTTTGATACCCGCCTTTTCCCCTTCCTCTCATTCTCCAACCCTTTTTGCTTGTTTTCTTCTTCACTATCTCCACCGTTGGTTTTCTCTTGATTTAAAGCATTTGGATCTTCTTCTTCCTCATTCTTCTCATCTTTGTGAATTGACTTGGATACTGGCCTTTTTCCTTTGATGTTGTTCTGTGATCCTTTCCTCGTATAGCCTTCTTCACTATCTCTAACACTAATTTTTTCTTTATCCTCTTGAATTGTAGTCTCTATGTTTTCATCCTGCTCTTCCGTCTCATCTTTGTGAATCAAATTGGATACAGGCCTTTTGCCTGTAACTTCATGCTGTGGCACTTTTCTTTTCAATTCCTCTTCACTATCTCCACCACTATTTCTCTCTGCATTCTCTTGAACTGAAGCAATTTGGTTTTCTTCCTCTTCCTTCACATCTTTGGGACTCAACTTGGATACCAACCCTTTGCCCTTGACTCCATTCTGCAATCCTTTACTATCATATTCTTCCCCACCATCTCCGCCAATGTTTTTCTCTTTGTTCTCTTGGATCGCAGCTTTTGGACCTTCTCCTTCCTCTTCCCTCACAAATTTGTTAATAGGTTTGGATGCTGCCCTTTTTCCCTTAACCCCATTTTGTAATCCTTTTCTTTGATACCCTTCTTCACTATCTCCGCCATTATTTTGCTTTTCTTCTTTAGTCAGCTCAAATGCAGAATTTGAATTTTCTTCTTCTTCTCTACTCTCACTTTTGCGTATTGACTTCGCTACAGGCCTTTTGGCCTTGACTCTAGTCTTTATTTCATCTCCCTTGGATTCTTCTTTAGCCTCACTAGGATTCATTCTATTTTCTTGCTTTTCCATGTTGAGCCCCACTTGAGCTTGACTGACTTTAGATTGTTCTTCCTGGCTCTTGAGCAGATCTTGAGCTCTATTTGATCTTCTCCCTTTTATATCTTTTTTATTATTATAACTCTGAACTACCTTACCCTTCTGAGAACTCTGTTTAACATATGTCTTATCTATCCTATCAATGCCAGCCCTTTTTCTCCTCCTTGCTGCATTGACAGAACCATCCCTGCTCTCAGTTCTAGTCACGTTTTCTCCCAGTAGCCTCGCCTGAACAAGGCCTACTTCCCTATCGCCCAATCCTATTGGGTCGTCAGACCGAATTCCCGATCTAACGTTGGATTTCGTGACAGACCCAATTCCTTTCCCGACCCTCAGTGAAGTTTCTGCGGCCCTAATAAGTTTTTCTGTCTCAACATTTGTGGAACCTCTAACAAAATTCTGTCTCGAGATTCCATCCTCAGGAGGCCCCGACCTCCTTGGTGAATCACAAGAAACAGGGGAATTGGACAAAGCCGCCATGAAACAACAGCATAAAATGTAAAACCCAGCCCACATTTGCCCCATTCTGCTCTGAGAGCATATAAATCAATTACAACAGCTTGCCACTCACCCAATTCTATGTAAACACCTTAGAAAGATGACAGAGATTTGAAAAAACTTAAAATTCAAGAAACTCAAAAAACAGGCTTACCCGGTATGCCCAGTTCTGTAAAATTGGCTCTGAGCAGTGTGCTAGTCATTCCATACTGAAAATTTCAACGCCTCCATTCAGGATATCTGAATTAGTGAAAGTCAAATACATCCATAATGCCTAATACCTAAAAGTCGGGAGATATAGGTCTGGAAGCCTCTGAATGAAGCAAGCTGTTTCTTGAAATGGAAGATTATAATCGGGTGTGTGAGGTAATCGGCAGGAGAGATGTCTCGTAAGGTGCCAATGACAGCAGCTTTGTACCAGAAGCAGCAACCGCATAGGACCCACGTGGCTCTTTCAATCATGCTGACATTGCTCCACCAATTGTTGCTATCATGGTGCAATTAAGATGCACTACCAGTGTGGTAAAATTGATCAGCCAGAGACGAACCCGATTTTACAAATAAACATAAGATGCAATTTCATAAAATTGGAGGGAAACCAAGAGTATAGTAGGCACAATTCTTTCTACATATTGGAGTGGTTATCCATTTGGTTGAATAAGGTAAATGGAGGGAATAATTGCGCTTTCTTTGTTGGATTGTTCGGGTTGGTGGAGCATAGATAGAAATATATTGTAGGTCCACATGCCATAAGCTTGAAGCTCTAGATACTGTCCTTCTACATTAAATAGATAGGGTTGACCATAATCCAGTATTAACTTCAGCTGGCATAACAGAGCCATTTGGATCCTTCCCAATATTACTCACAAATTCTAGGTTTGGCCGGCATTTATGTTCTAACGATGCCCTTGAACAGACTATGAAAGTTAGATTAGGTAATTGGTGGATGTTTAAATATGGTCAAGTAAACAAAATATAAGTTCGACAGATAAACTATACCTTTATCTCCATGCGATGGCATTCATGTGAATGAGAATCCTATTATTATATGGCTTTACCAAACAAGATTCGCTTTTTGATCTTAATCATAGATGATATAGACTCCTCAACTATGGTTTATATGGATCAATTTGCAGAAGGATCTTGGTAGGTTTTCAGCTATGATAGGTCTTTCTTGGTTTGTTAATATTGTTCTATTTGATTATCTTTCATTAAATTTCATTTAATTTAAAAGAATTTCAGTTTGTGAAAGAGAATCTTATTATTATATGGCTTATCATTTACCAAACAAGATTCGCTCTTTGATCTTATTCATAGATGATATAGACTATGGACCAATTTGCAGTAAGATCTTGGTATGTTTTCAGTTATGATAGGTCTTTCTTGGTTATTAATATTGTTCTATTTTATTATTTTTCATCAAATTTCATTTAATTTAAAGGAATTTTAGCATGCGAATGAGAATCTTATTATTATATGGTTTATCATTTAGCAAACAAGATTCGTTCTTTGATTTTAATCATAGATGATATAGACTCCTCAACTATGGTTTCTATGGACCAATTTTTAGTAAGATCTTGGTAGGTTTTCAGTTATGATAGGTCTTTCTTGATTATTAATATTGCTCTATTTGATTATTTTTCATTAAATTTCATTTAATTTAAAGGAATTTCAAGTCTAAGATGTCTTGTACTTAGTTCTTCTTCAACACTATTTATTTTCCACATGAGGATATTATTAGGACCATCAACCACATTCTAAATTCAACACTAACTACTTGTAGATATTTTGGATGGATTGAATAGTGGGAGAAAGCTATTTCTCATAATGCCTCTTCTCTTAGAATGTATATCAAACAATTTTTTAATATACATAAGCAAGCTTCATATGCTCATAAGGAAGAGTTTTTCAAGCTTTCAACTATGCTTGAGCTTTAGGGTTTCCACCCTCATCTACAACTCTATATTGTTACCTTGCATCACAATCTCAATGTTGTCTAGTATATCAAATCTAGAGAAGTTGAACCACACTCACCTTCATTGGCTTAAGGTAAGGGATTGAACTACAAAATAACTTTTACAAACCTTGAAGTATAAGTAATCCTTGATTGAATAAGGCCACCGAGACTATTGGCGAGTGGATTGTCATCTTATTTGAATTTGTTCAAATTACCATTAGACATTACAAGCTAATTTTTATTGCCCAAGGAATAACCCAAGGACATGCTCAAGCTCTTCAAACTTTTATTAAGATGATATGATGCAAGATATCTGAAGAACTTGCTTATGAAAGGCCTCTCTCCATTGACAATATTTTTGATGCAATATGTCAAAAGACAAAATATAAATCTCCTACAATCAATGGCCTCTCTTGTGAATTTTATAAATGCATGTCAAACAATGTCGGTACTAACTTGCACTAATCTAAACACATCCTTCTACATTAGGTCATCGACATTGCTCTTTTTATAGGTCTAGTACAAACATGTGTGTTTGAGCTTAGTGCACAAGCACACAGATACAAATCTAACTTGTCATGCTCTACATTCAACTACACAAGCATTAGCCTTCCAATTTCTGCCTTCCAATTTTTTCATCAAGCACTCATTCAAGGGATCTTTGGGTGCTAGCTTCCACATCTTCCTCAAAGCATCTTTAAAGCATTATGCTTCATTCCTTTGCACACACAACTACTAGTACATGTACCTTTACATTATGTGTTATAAGAACATATTTTATATGTGCTCTACCTTTGAAACTTAGAAGTTGAATCAAACACAAGTGTAAAACAACATCATCCACATGGCGTGCTTCCATATGTGTGAAACACATGGTGGTACCATGTGCTATATGTTTTCACACCATATGAGTTTGATACTTCACAATGCCATATCCACATAGACCTAGCTAGTAGTAGTTTACATCAACCATAAATACTACCACTATACACATTGTATAAAAGGGAGCAACATAGCATAAATGAAGAAGCCTTCATTGCATCTAACTTGGTAATCCCACACTCCAGTCCAATAAGTCCAACATTGTAGCCTGAACTACACTAATATTTCTTACATCAACATGTTGCATGCATTGATGCTTTGCTTCATGAAATATATGTAGTTTAGAAGGGAAGACTAATTTCTCCTTTGATCATGGGATTTCTTATTCTTGGTCTTTTGTATGAGCACATTGAATTAGTTATTCCTATTCTTATATATGACTGGAAGAAACATTTTTGCTTATATCTATGTTTAAATATGTTATGGTTTCCTATATATCCTATCTAACAAGTAACAATAATGCATTCTATAATTCATAATATTATCTAAAGTTCGTCTAGATATATTGTGAATGTCTTGTGACTGTCTTCCTTGGCTCAAATTTGATCATGCACTAGATATACAAGACCTAAATTGAGAACATAAGGGAAAATTATCAATAAAGAAAAATGTCAAATTCATCCTTAAAGTAAGAGATTATGAATCAATTACCAAGTGGACACTAATTACTCAATTAAATGTCTCCTCTAATATCATTATTAAAGATTTATCTCTTAAGATTTGAAATCTATTTCCTAAATATTTATTTAGAATGAACTAATTTTTTAACATATATAGATATTTGATAACATCATTAGTGTTTGAGAGGGAATAGAATGGTCTCTCTTCCCATAAGCCTATCCTTTCCATCAATATTAATTTTGAGAAAGCACGTCATCAGATCAAATTTCCCTTCATTATTTTAATGCTTCAATACCTAGGTTGGGCCTAGACTTTGGTCCTAACTTTAGCCAAGATGTAGAGACTCTTTTGTTGATGTATACTACATCATTAACAATACGTACAAGTTTGAGGGATTACTAATTTTGTAGGTTCATAAGACAAAGGTTACTCTCTTATTTTTTGATAATTGTTGCTTGTGGCTATTTCCTTACTCATAAATCTAGTCAAGGCTTTATTTTTGGCATTGCTCCTCTTGGCATGTGAACAAATCAACTCCTCAACAAAAATATTATTGATGACTCTTTTCTCTCTCTTCTTGGGAATGAGTCTTCTATTAACCAAGCCTGATATTTTTTAGACACTTTATGTAAAGCTTTTGGATTTGGTATCCAATGGAGTAGTGCCCAATGTTTCAAAAAATATTTATATGTGTGACCTCTGACTAAGGCTAATGAATTATTAAAATTTCATGATATCCCTTTTTTTTTAAGGATCCCATATGAAGCTTTGGATCTATGTGATTCAATGGATAGAAAAATATTGACTATTAGTTACTCAACCTATGTCATTAGTTGGAAATTTTAATGCTACACTTAAGTGATTTAAGATACACATATATACTAATCTTCTTTCTTGTCCCCCTTTATAGTCGCTTATACGAATCTTGGAAAATTTTGTAAATGCTTTCTCTAGGCCGATTCTCAAGAAATCATAGCTTTCACATAGTTTCTTAGGATTATCTTGTCTCCCTAGAAGCAAAGGGGGCATGGGTATTAAATATGTGAACATAGCCAAGATGTTTATTTGTGCACACCAAATTTATTATTAGATATATTGAATGAAATAAATTTCAAAAGGGATTTTATCAAACACGATGTGGAGGCTAGCTTCCCTTATTGCATAAGGCCTTAAATATATCTTTGATTCTAAGTTATACATCCTAAATCTAATCCCTCAAGATCCAAGCCAATTTTTTTGTGAAAATCATTTGTGAGGTCTAGGAAGTTGTCAAATAATCTCTTATTTAGAAAGGATATGGATTCATTCTCTTAGGATTTTTAGAAAATAAATCAAAGACTTTGTTGTAGATCTCTTATCTTAACTTTATTGATACTGGATCCCTTGGTATGAGCTTAAGGACCAATGCAAACATGTGATTGTTGAATCTTAAAATTAATAATGAGACCTATTATATTGTTCTTAATAATCTCCCATACAAGATTATTGCCCAAGATCCTAGTGTTGTTATGGAAATATTAGAACTGGCTTTAAATTATGTACTTTTAGTCTTGGTTATGTGTATTTAGTTCTTTCCAATCCTTCTTACATAGAAAATTTTGGAAAATTCTCAAAGAAAAAAACATTTATCAATTTACATGGTGCTTATTTAATCAAGGATTTTACCTTTTGGTGATTGAAATTGATGCATGGTACTTTCATACATGCAATGCTTCGTATATGGAAGATAATGAGTCTTGCAAACACAAACTTAGTTTTGTGTCAATAATAGAGATGCTTAGCAATATATTCACACCCTTTTTATGCTTTCTATCTTGTACTCATTCCTTCAAGAATTGCTCTACTTTGGGATTTTTGGCTTCTTCCATTTAAGATTGCACATTATTTCTACCTTGAGGGAATTGAAACTAGTTCATTAGGAAATGTGATTAACCAAGGGTTGATTAAACTCATTCCCAAAGGCAAAGAGGAAGATATTGTTAATGGGTGGCAGCCAATTACCCTCCTCAACCCATCATACAAAATAATAGATAAAGCATTGGCTTGAAGAATTAAACACGTCTATGAAATGATAGTGCGCCTACAAAAAACTAGCTTCTTGGAAGGAAGATTTATCTTAGACAATTTGATTCTTGCTTGAGAAATAGTTGAATGGTCTCAACAATCTTCTCAAGATACTCTAATTCTAAAGCTTGAATTTGATAAAGGTTATGACCACATTCGTTGGCCTTCTATTCTTAAAATGTTAAAATGTCTTGGTTTTGGCACTCAAATATGTGAACAAATCAATATTTTGTTTAGGGATGTGAATGCTAGAGTGGTTGGTAATGGTGTTCTTTCTCCTTCGTTCCCTTTACAAAAACTCATTTTTCCAAGGTTGTCCCCTTGCTCCCTTCCTTTATGTCCTTGTTGATTCTCTTGGTTATCTTTTTCACATGCTTGCTCAAATAGGATTATTCAAGACATCCCACTTCCAAGCAATTTTATCACACTCAACTCACATTTTGTGGATGACATCATGTTGTTTATGCAAAATTATGTGGAGGAAACTAAGTGGCTAATACTTTGGACATATTGGAACTTTTCTATACTATTTTAGGCTCTAAAATAGCAATGCATAAAAATAAATTCATAATGACTCACCCCAACTCTCTAGTACCACCTTGGATTCCTATTGAATGGTGTGAAGTGAAGTATGGAAATATCATGTGATAACTTGGTATACCCTTTGGCATTAGAGTCTCACTTAAAGTGATGTGGTTTTGGTTTTTACATAAAGTTAAAAAACTTATGAATTGGGCCAATAAATTCCTCTACATTGCTAGTAGAATCCAAGTTTCCAAAAAAAAAAAATTGGCCAATCATGTATACACCTATTCTTGTTGGTTTCCCTCTAAAACATGATATAACCAGTTGACTCGGCTTATCAAAAAAAATCTTTGGGTAAAATGGGGTAATAAAAAAGGTTTCCTTGCTACTTCATGGGCTCATTACATCCAACCAAAAGATAAATGAGGATTGGGAATCATTATAGACACTTATACTTAGGACATCTATCTCATTACAAAATGGATTGTGAGAGCCCTAGATGGTGATGCTCCTTGGAAGTATCTTGTGTGCTACCCTATTCAAATAGTCACTATTGGTCACTCTTGGGACTTGGTTAGTTGGAAAGATAAAATTATTCTTTACCCTTATTTTAAAACACATGGTCTTGTCCCCTTAAAATCCATTTGGAAAGCATGGAAAACTACATCTAAAAAAATAGCTTCTTCTTCCATCTAGTGGAATAGTCTGGTTCAACAAGACAATAGTCCTCTAGCCATTATAAAAATCGTAAAGGTAGACATATATTTAAAAAATGCATTCAATTTTTTTGAGACTTATGGGAACCTTTGATGTTCAATTGGAAAACATGGCAATGATTTAAATCTCAATTTAGACTTCCCTTGTCTTATAGGAACCCAATCCAAAAAATTAAGCATAAAGTTAAACTTGAGTTGCTGCAGCTTGTGTCCACACCATGTCATGCCAACTTCCTTAAAGATTGGAAATGGCTTGGAACAATCAAAACTTCTAAAATTTCCCTCTTAGATCTCTATGTATAAACAAATCCTTTCATCCATTGCCTTATCCTACCAGCCTAGCCTCAAATGACACTACAATCTCAGTAGATCAAGATGGAACAAGTTAATCTCTTTAATTTGGAAGTCTAAAGCTAATGCTCAAGCTCAGTTGATAGCCTAGGAAATTCTCCACATTAAATTCCCTATTGGCGATTGTCTCTCCTTCATTTCTCCTTCTCCAACTTTCCCATTTTTCTCCAAAAAAGAGACTATCAAACATGCCTTTTTCTTTTGCCCAAATGATCTACATATCTGGAACTTTCTCTTCTCCAACTTCTCTATGATTTTTCCCCAAACTTGTTCATGGAGAAATTCATTTCTTGGTCACTCCTCATCTCACAATGTTATTACTCAGATATTCAAACTCATCACCCTTAAACACATTTGAAGATTTCGATGTTTGGCGACCTTCTTTCACACCTTTCACTCCTTGCAAATCGAATCGATGATTATCTATGCGAACCTCTCTCTGCAAATCCTTGTTCTTCAATCTTCTCTCTAGGCTAATTTTTATCTCAAAAAGATAATGGATGATCTTCAAACTCAACTCATTCTTTTTGAGGAAAAAATCTAAAATGCAAGACTTCTAGTTTGGCAACATAATTGTTTAGATTGGAGAACCCTATTGTAATCCTTGAATGGCTACTTTGGGTGAGCCCAAATTTGAGCTCCAGGTGTTCTAGAATGTGGAGAAGTATCAACATCAGCTATACACTTCCCGTAATGGATCATCTCAGAGCACTTCTCCCTTTGTGGATTTCATTGTTTGGAATCAATGCTTTATGGATGATTAACCTTGCTAGAGTGTTGTTTCTATTGTTTTCCCATTGTTGAGGGACAACATCCTCTATTGTTGGACAACATTGTATGTTGTTGATCCTTTTTTTTAATGCTATTAGGAAACATTTGATCTATGTAATATGTAATCTATAACCGTTTCTTAATCCAATAAAAAATATCACACACATATATCAAATTGTTAGACATTAAATTGCATCTCTAAAAGGACATGAATGATTCTTTATATAAAAATAATAATTTTAATGATAGTTTTGAATAACTGAAATTAAATGCTTTGATTTTTCTAAAGATTTGATCTCATGATGATAAATTATCTATGGAGTTCAAGTGTCCTAGAAATGTGTTGGTTATTAGGAAATTTCATCTGTTAGTAGTATAATGTTTCCAAGTGAGTGGAAATTTTAGATTCCTCTTGGGCCTCCAACCTATATTAGTAGCTACAACCAAAATTATATTCATCCATTATCTCATGGTTTCCATTTTGGCTCACCCTACCTAGAATTCCATGGCTCATTAGTATAGGTAATATTTTTGGAAACCATACCCTTTACTTGGAGTTATGTGACTATTGCAACCAATACTCCTATGACTCACTATAATCAATAATTTTGGGATAAGGTGACAAAATCCTTGCAACCCTAATGTATATTCATCTATCTCCAACATCTTGGGAATGAATATATGGATTCCTAGAGGTTGATTGGTTATTGGTTATGGAATGTTTTAGGGCCCTTTACTGCACTTTCCTATTCCTAAGCACTAGGAGGGAGAGTTGAGTATATATTCATTATTGGGTGTATCCCTCATGCATAGTGGGGTCTATTTTGGAGTGTCATTTTTGGGGAATTATGTCATTGATTATGAGTGGTAAAATTATATAGTATGAGTAACTATTTATTTCACATGGGGGCTTTAGTTTTTACACATACCATAGTTTCATGATAGTTGGTTTTGGAAAATCCACTTGCAATTTCATTTATCTGATTTTTTTATAAATTGGATGCAATAGATAGTTGTTTAATGGGTGTTTTGTACGTTGGGTGTTATTATGCTACTAGAATGTTTTCAAATCAAATTGAGAAAGTTGGACATATTGATGAAGTATTTCTATTGGATTAATACAAACATATCATCTACATTATGGTGGTTTTATTTTCGAAAGGGTTTCTCCACATATAACTAATTTCATGTTCAAATGTATCTTCATGTTAATTTCTAAATATTAATTACACAATTCTTCATATTATTTTAATGGTTAACACATATTACTTTAATAAAAAAAAAATTAATTAAGCGCCTCAATTTGCATTATAACAGTTCAATTTATCAATATTTGGTATCAATTTTTTAGTTTTGTTTATAAGGGGATTCCTTTCTTAGAATCTTTATGGTTTTTTGGCTATAGTGGGAGCTCTTAACATAGTGATTTTGTAGATTTATATGTGTGGTTGAAACAATGATATCTACTTTATATTAAAATATTAATAAATTCGATGATACTAGGTATGAGTTGCAAAAGCTAAAGATGGGGGATATTCTAGAAGAAATGAAACAATGGAGGGTAGTTTCAAAGGAATAAAATCCTAAGGGAATGTATAATAAAGAGTAGATAAAGATAGACAATAAGGAATAGGAAACCATTTGGTTCTTACATATGATGTTCTCTTAAATTTCTCAAAGGATATTATTGCACACAGTTCATGGAAGAGAATTGATAATATATATCAAATAAAGAGTATAGTTAAAAAAAAATTAAAATAAAATTTGTGTTCCTTAAATTGAATGAGGGAAACTCTAAAGAAAATAATTTAATTCTTATAAATTTTGTGATCCCTTAAATGTCTATCCTATTCTAAAGATGCAAAACAACTAATAATGCACTAATGGAAGAACACAAAAGATACACCTCAAGATTAGCCTAAGGAATGATAATGCAAAAAAATGAGATGAAATAAAAGATAAATTATTATACCTTCTTTGTTGTAGAAATCCCTTGGTTGGTCCTTGATGTTTGAAAGTTTGTGTGATCCTTGGATGGCTATGAGATTAAAGATGCAAGATGGGATCCAAGATGATTGAAAGTGTGATAATGGTGGATTCAAGTGCTATGATGAAGGCAAAATGTTCAAATGACAAAGTAGCAAGAGTTTGGTATCAAATGCATAAGGTCCTCAAATGAGAGAAAAGAGGGGATATTTATAGAGGGATTTGAATTATCTAGAGAATTCAATGGTTGAGATTAACCAAAAAATCCAAGATGGAGGGCTATGGTGAGTTGAGGACTCACAAGCCCTCACATCTTGACATGTGGAATGTGAGATGGCCTAGGATGTGATGATGTGGAAGTGAGGTGGAAGGAAGGTACATGATGTGGATGAAGGACAAGTACCTTGGAAAATGGATGATGTGACCTCTCAATGATCACATAGGGAAGAGGAGAATCTTGGGTGAATAAAAGTGAGTTAAAAATTCACGTGATTGGGGAATCTTGTGGATAAGACAAGGTTCCAAAAGGAGAGGTGGAAAGTACCTTTGATAAAACAAGGTCCTTAAAAAAGGTAGGATTTTGACACATGTGAGTGATGTGACAAGTCAAAGGTTCTAGAAGACCTTGGCACATGTGAGTGATGTGACAAGTCAAAAGTTCTAGAAATTGCATGGGGAAGAGAAGATTCTTTGGCGGAATAAAAGTGAATTAAAAATTCACATGGGGAAGAGAGGAGCCTTGGATGAATAAAAATGAATTAAAAATTCCTTGGGGGATGGGGAGAGTTGACCAAGGTACTGATTAGGCTTAACTGATCAATGATTAGAAGATGATTAGTAATTAAGGAAGATTAGAGGCCAACTTCAAAATTTGGGGGATGTGACACATCCTAATCAAGGATTAGGCATGTGCACATCCCTAATGAAGAAATTAGAGGATGGATTAAGATTAAGAAAAAGGATGTGACATGTGAGGAATTAAATAAATTTCATATTTATTTAATTCATTTGGTGAAAAGGAGAATAAAGGGTAAGGTATTTAATTATTAATTGAATACCTTAGGGATTTAGAGGAATTAAGGGTATTAATTAAATAATAGCGATATTACTTAATTAATGCAAATAAGAGGATATTTAGATGAAAAAGGGGTAAATCTGGACAAATGAAGTGTCCAAATTTAGGTGTCTACAACTTTAATATGAGTCAAGTAAGTTTTATTGATGCTAAGTTAGAAGGTGAAGATAAGTGTCTTTTATTGTATTGATTTTAATTGAGTCTCAAGAGAATATAGTCATTGCATTAAGTGGTAATAATATATATTCTATAATGGATTCTCTTGTTTCTACTTAGATTAGTGAACAAATGAGGTGAAGATTCATGGATGATGGTTCCAATGATGTTTTGCATGTTTGATGAAGGCCTAAGGATAAAGGTGGATATAAAGGGGAATGAAAGAAAGCTAAATCTAAGTCAAGAGGATGGTCCAAAACCCTTAGAAAGAGAAAAGTGACATGTTGGAACTATGGGATGCAATGAAATTTCAAGGAATACATAAATAGGAAGAAGACCTTCAATGAATCCCCCACTAAGAAATCCTCTAATGGTGGTGATAATGATGCTTTTTTAAATTTTAGCTAACATTGTTAGTGATAAATTTTAGCTAATTGGTTTAAATTTCTCCTATTGTATGACTCCTCACAAAAGGTGGTTTTCACCTTACCGAGCTCATGATGGAGAGATTTTTTTATAATAGTACACATAAAAGTAATGGTAAGGCAAATGTATAGTTACACTTTGAAGTGATAGGAAAGTAAAAAATATCTATAGATTTTTCACACATTATAGGACTTGTAAGAAATCTTGTTTAATTATCTAGGTTGAATGATTTTAAAGCACTTGCAATGTATTTGAAAATTCTAGCTACAAGTTAGTCAAAGGAAGTTTGTTGGTAGAAAGAGGCTGACAATGTGAGACTTGTTTAGGCATGATGCCTCCACATTTTATATTTCTAATAGTATAACTAACACTTATGAACATACATGTATATTGTGTCACTAATGTTTGGGTCACATTGGTGAAAATTTCTTTAGACCATTATCAATAAAATGATGGTTGACATTTTTCTAATTACTTTGATGAGTTTGGTTTTTGTGAGTAGTGTGTGTTTGAAAAGTAGAATATAATTTTTTTCCCTATATGAAGTACTAGAGAAAAATGTGTGCTATAAGTTAATCCTTTAGATGTACTTGATCTAGTGGATGTAGATTCTATTAATAGATCATATTATTTTTCATTTATATATGAACATTGAGATACACTTGGGTTTTTTTCTTAGATCTTCAATGCATAGAAATTTAGAATGAAAGTACAAATTTAAAAAAATCATATTCTAAACACATTCAAACCTCAAATGGAGCATTGATTCAAAGTTTCTCACATTGAAAAGTATTGTGGATGCTCAACTATTGTGCAAGATTTTTAGTAGCACAATGATATCATGATTCAAATATTAAGAAATAATCAAAATTATTTGGAGAGCTCCCCCAATTCCTAAAAGGAATGGTGGATTTATATAATTTTAGGTGAAAATGTGAATGACCAAGATTGATTCAAAACATCTAGAGGATTAAATATTTGATTTAGAGTTTTAAATAGTTTTATTGACTAGTTAACTCAATTGATTGATAATCAAATAACCCGTATGACTAGTTAACTAGCTCGATTGATCTATCAACTAACTTGATTGTTCAATCAACTAACTTGATTGTTCAATTGACTAATTGGAATGAGAGTTAACTTGATCAACTAATATGATTGATGATTGGAAATTTGAATTTACTAAATTGACATGAATGAAATGTGGGTGAGGATTATTAGGACTATTTATTTATTTTAATTGGATATATGCATGTATTAATTAGGATTTAATTAATTAGTCATGGAGTGATATATATTGGTAAATAATATTAATTAATTAACATAGTGTAACCAAATCACTGACATGCTTAGATGATAAGAATAACTTGACAATAAAATTAATTGACTAATAATAGAATGATGATAGAATTAATCAATTGGGATGATTGAGTTAGTTGACATCATGAGACTACCATAATAATTGTTGATGTTATAGCAGCTATGGTCTGCACTTCATCACACGAATTCCAAGAAGAAAAGATAAATTAAATGCATAGCCTCTTGGCTATTTAAATTATATCAAACAATATATATTTGTTAAGGGTCGACCCTTTATGGTTCGCTTATTCTTGTCTTAACTTGAGCCGACCTCAATATATATATTCATTGTTATAAGAAAGGCCGACCTAAATGAAGAGGTGCCTAAGATGTATAAATATAAGGTCATTATCATTGTATCATGCAATTCGATTTAATCAAGCAAGTTCGCACCTTATCCTTCAAGAGTAGAAGTTCGCATTTATTGTTCAAGAGCAGAATTCACATTCTTAGCAACAGGTCTGATTTCAAGGAAGAACATACTCATTTGTATCTTGTGTGGTTAGAAGAGGTGCGACCTCTTTGCATTCATTATTGGCCATTGCTGGGCTTGAGTTGTAAGCAGATTTCTGCTCTTATTCTACTTTATATAAGAGATTCAATTGCTGGGTTTTTCACCCTCAAGAGGAGGGTTTTCCCAAGGTATCTTGTTGTGTTCATTGTCTTATGTGTTGCAATATTTCTAAGTGCTTTCATTGTTTAATCTAATCTAAGAAACACTAACAATAATGGCAAAGTGAAGGTGATGAACTTTAGGGGTCTAAATTTCCCCCTCTTTGAAAGGGTGTTACATCTAAAAGTAGTGATTTTTCAAAGAAAGTAGAAGTGAAAGAATGGATGAAAGTGAACCCCCCAAGCGGCATGATGGTTAGATAGATGCCCCTTGAGAGGACATGTGAGGATGAAAGAGATAAATGAAACTCGAAATGAAAAAAAACAACTTGGTTTATAATGGATGGGTTAGAATCAAAGGACGGGATAAAATGAATATGTTATAAATAGTTAGATAAAAATAAATGAAAGTGAGTATAAGATGATGTGATGATGAAATTTGTGAAACTTGCACTAAATTTCACATGTTTAAGTAACTCGATTTATTATAGTACATAATATGATACGCCATGATATGGAAGACCATGATGAAATAGTTACTTTGAAATGGACCAAGGAGTAACATAAATGTAAAGAAAAATAAGAAGACACAAGAAAATAATAAACTAAAGAACAAACAAGATTTTATCCTTGGTTAAGCTAAAAATTAAAGATCAATTAATGATGATGATGATAGCATTGTTGATTTGGGAATGGCATGACAAGAACAATGTAAGGATTGGAAATGATATATCATAATAGTGTTCTAATGATTAAATAAGGATTGTAGTTTGTAATAAAACCCATCAATTCATTTAGATGTGTGTTAGAGTATTTGGATAGGTTTGGTTAGATTTTTTTTCTTCAATACTATGTTTGGATGGTTAGGAGTTTTGGACTTGGATTAGCTACATGGATTGAATTTATATTATATTCATGAAAACACAATTAAAAACTTCCTTTAGCATTAGGGTGAGGATGTTCAATGGATGGACCAGTTTGGCGAACACAAGATGGAAATTATGTTGAATAGGACAACTGAGAGGGGGGTGAATCAATTGTCACAAATTTTAACCTTTAATTCAATCAGCGGAACTAATACTTAAAAATGCTTAAATGATTAATCATCAAGTATCAATGCAGAAACTCAAATCCAACACAATAACACTAGATTTACGTGGAAAACCCAATGAGGGAAAAATCATGATGAGGATTAACTCACACTATAGAGAATATCAAAATCGATTATAAAAAGGATCACTGCCTAAATTAAGGCTCACTACCTGAGATAAGGACTCACTGCCCACAAGGCTACAACCCAAAGGGCTCACTGCCATAGAGATACAAAGAAGACAAAGAATACTTGCTACAAAGAGACTACAATCTCAATGCAATGAAGGATTCCACCACAATCACTTGATCAACTTGCATGAATGATAGAGTTCGCCTTCTGCTCATTGCATCCAAAAACTCAGCATTAAGCTTCGCACTGATCTTCCACACACAACTCACACACACTTTTTGATTAGCATCAAAGTCGTGTATGCTCTTTCACTTATCTTCCTTCTTTTCTTTAGTATATTTTCATTACTAGCTCATCCTGTATTTATACTATCTCCAACCTTGAAAAAGATACAAAGTCAGCCATCCAACTTCAAATTCAAATTAGGTTGGCACCAAACATCCTAGGGTGGAATTATAATGAGGGCCACCCAAACACACGCTTCACCGAGACCCAAAATAGATCCAACACACTTCATCAACTTTGAAGATAGTGCCTAACACAAGGTCGGCCAAACCAATGTAAAACACATAGAACAATTAAGCTTGAAACTTCCAAAAACCAAAAATATCTTCAATGCAATTTGGACATCTTAACTCTAGAACCGCAAACCAAAAGACTTCATCAAAGAGAAATTTGGACCAACAACTTCTATTCCAGACCTCAATCAAAACACTGAAAAACATAGTTCACAACTGGTGAACACAACTAGACCTTCACAACGAACCAACATATATGAATCGCATGAACACAAGGGAAAATACAATTTTCTCAATATCCTCAACATATACAATAACTAGTAGATAACTAGTTGAATAATTGAAATCAATGACAACACCTTCATTCCTTTCTTCATTCTTGCAACAATCTCCCCCTTTGTCATTTATGACAACACATGATGTGAAAAACCATAAAAGACACCATACCAAATCTGAATATACTTCTCAAGATATTTCTTTTTGTTTCTCCCCCTCAGAAGATCATCTTCTACATTACCCACTTTCTCTAATTATTTTTTTTCACCTTTTCACATGATTTCTCTCCCCCTTTGACATCAATGGAAAAGGAAAAAGATATGTTCATTAAATCTTCCTTTGACATGAAAAAAATATATTTTACAATGATAGCACCAAAAACTACCTACTCCCCCTGAGAGGTAGCCACCAAAACATTAGTCCAAAAAGATAGAACCATGAATCTACCGAACTGATGTACTCCAAATGAATCTTAGTTTATGAAAGGAGGGGAAATAACCCCTAACTTCTTCTGAAGATACTCAAAAGTATCTTTAAGAAGAGCCTTTGTAAATATATCAACAATTTGATCTTTTTCCAGAACATGTTCAAGCTTGACTTCATTCTCCACAACCTTCTCTCTCAAGAAATGATATCTAATAGATATATGCTTCATCCTTGAGTGCATCATAGGATTCTTTGAAATGTTAATTGCACTTGTATTATCACAAAAGATAGAAATGGGATCATCATATAACACTGTGATATCTTTCAATTTCTATTTTATCCATAGAACTTGTGTACAACAAGATGCATCAACAATATACTCAACTTCATTAGTAGAAAAAGAGACTGAATCTTACTTCTTACTCAACCATGCCACCAATCTACATCCAAGAAAGAATGTACCACCACTTGTACTCTTTTTGTCATCTACACATCCAGCTCAATCTACATCTATATAGGCACTAAGTGTAAAGTCGATATCTTTAGGATACCACAATCCATAATCTAGAGTTCCATTCAAATATCTGAATATTCTTTTAACTACAACAACATGTGTTTCCTTCAGATCTTCTTGAAATCTAGCCACCAAACAAACCTCATGCATAATATTCGGTCTAGTAGCAGTCAAATACAATAATCCACCAATCATAGATCTATACTTGCTCTAATCAGCCTTAGGTGAATCAACATCTTTACCCAATTTGCAACCAGTCACCATAAGAGTACTTATTGGTTTGGAACCATCCATCCCGAACTTCTTCAACATCTCTCTCACACACTTAGACTGTGAAATAAAAATTCCTTTCTTTGTTTGATTAATATGTAGCCTAAGAAATAAATTCATCTCCCCAAACATAGACATTTCAAATTCGTTATGCATCTCTTCCAAAAACATCTTGGACATATTTTCATTTGCTCCAAATATTATGTCATCAACATATACAACTACAATCAAGATTTTGTCATTTTCAATCTTAAAGTACAAATTATTGTCTACAATACCTTTGTTAAATCCTTGATGAATCAAATACTTGTATATCCTTGCATACCAAGCTCTGAGAGCTTGCTTCAATCCATATAAAGCTTTCTTCAATTTGCACACCATATCTGGTTGTTTTGTTAACTGAAATCTTTTTGGTTGCTCCATGTAAACTTCTTCTTCCAGCTCACCATTCAAAAATGTTGACTTGACATCCATCTGATAGACTTTGAAATCTTTATAAGTAGCTAATGCCAAGAACATACTTATAGCTTCCGTTCTTGCTACTGGGGAAAAATTATCCTAAAAATATATGCCTTCTACTTGTGAGTAGCCTTTGCACACAAGCCTCACTTTGTTTTTGACAACTTCTCCATTCTCATTCAACTTATTTCTGAATACCCATTTTGATCCAATGATATTTTTATTTGCTGGTCTTGGGACCAATTCCCAATTCCGATTCTTCTCAATCTACAAAAGTTCTTCTTTCATTGCTTCCTTCCAATTTTCATCTTTATAGGCTTCACTTACTATCTTCGGCTCAATCTCAAAGAATAAACAAAAAATTACTTCAGTAGCAGCTTTGTTTCTGGTTAACATGCCTTTTGTCTTGTCTCCAATAATCCAATTTTTGAATGATTCCTCTGTACATATTTTGGTGTTCTAGGGGAGATTATCGGAGCATCTTCTTCTCTTTCATTTTGTTCATCCAGCTTCTTCTTCTCATCTTTATCATGTTCTTCCATAATTTCTTCTATACTTGCACAATCATGTTCATCAGACACATATCCATCAATATCAATAGAATTATTTATTGTCTCATCAACCTTCACATTCGAGCTCTCTATAATCTTTCTTAGTCTTTTATTGAAACATTTGTATGCCTTTCTTTTAGTATAGTATCCAAGAAATATGCCTTCATCACTTCTTGCATCAAACTTTCCCAAAGTTTCCTCATCTCTTCTGATATAGCATTTGCTTCCGAATACTTTGAAATATTTAACTATAGGAATTCTTTTGTGCCATAGCTCATAGGGAGTCTTTGTACTATTTTATTTTGCTTGAAATCAATTGAACACATAAAAAATTGTATGAATAGCTTATTTCCAGTAAAATTTCGGTAATCTAGCTTCAGTGATCATTGATCTAGTAGCCTCTTGAACTATTCTATTTTTCCTTTCAACAACTCCATTCTGCTGAGGAGTTCTCGAGAAAGATAACTGTCTCTTTATTCCATGCACTTCACAATACATATTGAACTCATGGGAAGTGAATTCTCCACCTTTGTCAGATCTTAAGCATTTTATCTTCAAATTCACTTCATTCTCAACCATAGCCTTGAATGCCTTGAATCTATCTAGTGCATCTCATTTATCTCTAAGAAATGTAACCCATGTATATCTAGAATAATCATCAATTAAAAACATAAAGTACCTTTCACCAAGTAGACTTCACACTCTCATAGGACCATAGAGATCTATATGAACTAAATCTAGCAGTCTAGTAGTAGATTGTTCTCTTGATCTGTAATGATTTCTCACTTTCTTTCCAAACTGACAATTCCTACAAATAGCACTGACGGGCTTTGTAATTCCTGGTAGATCTCTCATGGCCTGAACAACACTAATCCCTACCAAGTTATAAAAATTCATGTCACATTCTCATATGCCATAACCAACTGTCATTTATCTGAGTCATAAAGCATCGTCCATCAGCACCTATAAGTTGATAAATATTTCCTTCATATTTCTTTCCTGTAGCAATCAATGCTCCAAATCCTTTCTAGATCTCACACTTCTCATCTTTAAACACAATATAATATACTTTTCTACACATCTGACCAACACTCAACATATTATGCCTCAAACCCTTAACATAGTAAACATCATCAATATGATGCTTTCCATTAAAAATTATTGAACCTATCCCATAGATTTTAGCACCAGTATCATCTCCAAACATAACCAAGCCTCCATCATATTTCTCAATTTTGAAAAACTTACTCTTATCACCAGTCATGTGACGTGAACAACCACTATCAACTACCTAGAAATTATTTTCTTGTTTAGCATGTAGGGTAGAGATAGCCATACCTTCATCTTCCTCCTTCACCTTCTCCAGAGGGATTTCCTTTACCTATTTTTCTGAATTATTAGAAGTAGGTTCATCCTTAATCGCCAAGAACAAGCATTCATTGTCATCTGGATCTTCATATTCTAAATCTTCATCTGAAATACTAGCATTCTCATTCACATAGTAAGCTCTGTTGATTTCCTTTCCTTTCTTTTCCTTCTCATATCTTTGTTTATTCCTTTTAGCTCTTTCCGGACACTTTGCAACATAATGACCTATTTCTCCACAACTAAATCATTTAAAGGGAAAATTACCTTCATAGTTACTAGAACCTTTTCTCATTCTTCTTACAAAGTTATCTTCTATTTCATCAAAATCCTCTTCATTCGGATCTTCAACTTTTATAGCTTTAAAACAAGTCTCAGATTTGCCTCCATTTCTTAGACTCGGATTCCTCATCTCATAACATGTCAAAAATCCTAACAGTAGATCCTTGGTACAAGTCTTATAATCTATAGTTTTCTCAATAGTACTCACCTTCTCACTCTAAGCATCAGGAAGATTTCTGAGAATCTTCTTTACAATCCTGGTTTCATCTATAGTAGCGCCAAGTGATCACATTCCATCCACTACCTCATCCAATCTCTGTACATAAGATTTAACATTTTCATCTTCAGACATATGTATAAGATCAAACTATGTTCCCAAATTCTAAAATTTTGCCTCTCTAACTCTTTCATCACCATCATGTGCTCTTTCTAAAGCATCTCGAACTTCCTTAGTTGTCTTCAAATTTTGAACCTTAATCAATTCGGAATGAACCAGACTATTCTTCAAGATAAACTTTGCCTTATTGTTCACTTCATGTGTTTTGATCTCTTCAGGTGTACTCAGACCATTAGTAGGAGTGTAAGGATTCTTGTAAGCTTTATCTACATCATATCTACAATATTCCATATATTCTTCCATCAATACTTTCCAGATATCATAATTAGTTCCATCAAACCTTGGAAAATCAAAGACCATCTTGGTAGCCATCTCGGACCTTCCTCAAGCGGTTAAGCTCTTCACCAAAGAACCAAGCTCTAATACCAATTGTTGAAAAGGATAACTGAGAGGGGGGTGAATCAGTTGTCACAAATTTTAACCTTTGATTCAATCACTAGAACTAATACTTAAAACTGCTTAAAATGATTAATCATCATCAATGCAGAAACTCAAATCCAACACAATAACACAATAACACCAGATTTACGTGGAAAACCCAATGAGGGAAAAACCACAGTGAGGATTAAATCACACTACAAAGAATATCAAAACCGATTACAAAAAGTCTCATTGCCTAAATTAAGGCTCAATGCCTAAGATAAGGACTCACTGTCCACAGGGCTACAACCCAAAGGGCTCACTACCACATAGATACAAAGAAGACAAAGAGACTATAATCTCAATGCAACAAAGGGTTCCACCATAGTCACTTGATCAAATTGCATGAATGATAGAGTTCGCCTTCTGCTTACTGCATCTAAAAACTCAACATTAAGATTCACATTGATCTTCCACACACAACTCACACACACTTTCTAAATAGCATCAAAGTTGCATATGCTCTTTCACTTATCTTCCTTCTTTTCTTTAGTATATTTTTCATTACTAGCTCATCCTATATTTATACTATCTCCAACCTTGAAAAAGATACAAAGTTGGCCATCCAACTTCAAATTCAAATTAGGTTGGCGCCAAACATCCTAGGGTGGAATTAGAATGAGGGCAACCCAAACACATGCTTCATCGGGACCCAAAATAGATCCAACATGCTTCATCAACTTCGAAGATAGTGCTTAACACAAGGTTGGCCAAACCAGTGTAAAACACATAGAACAATTAAGCTTGAAACTTCAAAAAAACAAAAAATATCTTCAATGCAATCTAAACATATTAACTCTAGAACCGCAAGTCAAAATACTTCATCAAAGAGAAATCCGGACCAGCAACTTCTCTTTCAGACCTCAACCAAAACACATAAAAACATAGTTCACAACTAGTGAACACAACTCGACTTTCACAACGAACCAACATATCTCAACCACACGAACACAGGGGAAAATACAATTTTCTCAGTATCCTCAACATATACAACAACTAGTAGGTAACCAGTTGAATAGTTGACATCAATGACAACACCTTCATTCCTTTCTTCATTCTTGCAACAAATTATAGGTGGAACTCATGATGGAAATGGGGAAGGGATTCAGGATGTGATCTCCAAGGAATATATTACAAAGGAATGGAATGCCTCACTCTACTATTATTCGGTCATGATGTTATACCTAAATTCCTATTGAAGATGGTTTGACTTCATATATTGATCATGACAATATACTAGAGTGTTTTACTACGAATAATTAGACATATTGAGAGCTATCCCAAAACATGTTTCAAGATCTCATCTATTTCCTTATCAAGGTCAAAAGTAGGGAGGTAGGATGAATGGGTATGCAAATATGATGGGTATACATATATGACATTTGGGAATGATATAATGGTGGTGATGTACTACTAAGCACTATAAAGGATGGATAGTACACTTAAATTAAACAACTTTCCCCCAACTGTAGGGTACACATAGATGGTTGATTTTAGACATAATTCCCAAATTTTGGTTCTCTTCATAATACTTTACCAAGGTGCCATAGGAATCATTTTGACATGTGAATGATTTTTTTCTCTTTACATTTTTTTGTGTATTTTGACTTTTTTATATTTTTTAGATTTTGTTGGATTTGGCTTCTTTCCTTATATATAGTTTGGTATTTTTAGATTTTAGATGCAATTAGTTTTTCCATTATAACCTAATAGTATCTCATTTTGAACAACTATACCATGTTGACCATGATGCTAGTATTGCACTCAATAAATACCATTCTAAACTTTAGTAAGCTATAATTTGGATTTTCCTAAATTTCAACATCTTAATACGGTATCATCATAGCCCCTATAATAGAGGGTATTTCCAAGGGAAAATGGAGTGGGAGGCATGCAAGGTAAATAATGTATAATTATTATGTAAAATATTGAATGAAATTGATATGGTTATGAAGGTACATTAGATGAGGGATTTGGTGGTAAAAAAATATGGGATAGGGGTTGGATTGCAAAGGCATGAGTAAATGGCATGGGACCAAAAGTAATTGGGAACAATAATTTCACACACTAGGAAACATTCTAAGAAGGCATTGTTTTGGATTGGATGGTGGATTTTAAAATTTTGGATGTTTGATTATGGGATTATAAACTTTTGACTTTGGATGTTGGATTTTGGTATGTAGAATTTGGGATTTTTGGAGATGCTTGAGCTTTGAGATTTTATATTTGGGATTTAAGGATCTAGATAAATTTTATTTTTGGCTTGTTGGTTTTGTTCTTGGATATCATATATTTTGGTTTTATGCATGACATGCCTCCTCTCTATCTTGAGTAGAGTAGTTACCTCTTCTCTACAAATCTTGGAGACCAAAATATTTTGGGATCTCATTTAGAAAAAAACTCACAATATAGTTTTTGCAAGAAATATCAAGGTACTTCCCAGCCATTACATAGAGGTTGGTCAAACACTATCCACCACCTATCCAAAACATCATTTTAATTTGTTGGTGGGTGCATCAATGGATTGCAAAAAAATTGCATTTTTTTTCTAAAGGATCATTAGTTCTTAGGTCAACAAATAATGCACATAGTTTTTATTTTCCTCTTTTTCATTCACTATATAATAAGATACCTTTTTTGCATATTGTTATTTACTACTTTGTCTATAGGTTGACCATGTGACGATTTAGCTAGTGATGGGATCATTATGAACAATCAATTATTCTAAGGATGTTGCAAGAGCTCACTAATGGTTCTTGTGGCATCAATATTTTTTAGTATTTATCAAAATTTCAAGATCAACTTTATTATTTAAAAATTAAGTCCTATAATATTTTTTGTGTTTTTGGAGAGTGGATGACAATTATAGGACTTTGAGGAGGGGGTTTATTCAGTATGCTCTCGACTAGGTGAATAAGAGATTTGAGGCAAATAAGGAGGGTTTTGAGGTGGAGGAAAAGGAGGGGGGTTTGATTAAATAAAAATAAAAATTTAACCACTTTAATAAAAAACCATTTGGTCTTGGCTAAATCTATCAAAAAATTGATATTAATTACCTCTTCAAACTTAAGGCATTGTTATCGATCATTGATTCACCAAGTAATGCAATCATGTTATTCTATGCTTCCATTCTAGTCTATTCATAGAAAAAAAAAAATGAGGCCATGGCCTTTGTACTTTTTATTTTTATTTTTAAATAGATTTAACATTTCCGCATTATCATGTGCTTGAGCCTTAACATGATTGTGTGTTGTAACATGAGCACATTAGTTTCAATTACACCTCCATTTAACATTTTTTGGATCCTTTTTTCCCCCCCATATTTGTGCACATACCATTGAATGATCTTCTCACTCTTTATCTAGTTGAAAGCATATATTATACTTAGAGCCCAAGTTCATATTTATATCTTGGTGGATGTGAAGACCTTATTCCTCACAATTACCTATTAAAATTAACAAAACAATAATATGAAATTAACTAAGTTTGATTGTAGACATCATTCCTTTAATTTTAGTTTCAATCCCTTATCCGAATAAATATCACTTAATCTAATGGACCAACCATTCAAACTTACAAAAAATCAACCATAATAGAGTTTCTAGGTTACATAGATAAAATGACTTCATTGTTAATAATATTTATAATTAAATAATTAAATACATTTTGTATATGTATATGTAAATGATTTTACTTTAAAATCACTCCTAAAAATTATTATAAATAATACAAGCAAAGACACTTATCACACATATTGAAGAAAAAAATGCAAAGTGACTAGAAAACACTACTAAGGTAAATGGATACCCTTAAGACAAAGAAACCTAATAAAACCCCCAAAAAAAAAAATCTAAGAAATTGAAGATCACTCCACTTAACCTTTGGTATTGGAAATTACTATTGGAACTTGAATAATAAATAAGGTATTTGACTTATTAATCCAATGCAAACCTAATGTACACCTTTGGCAAATTACTTGCTCCACAAAGTATGCGAATGGCAAATGAATGGATGAATATATTCCAATATCTATTTTTAGCTTTTCACTTTAAATAATTAAGAAATCCCTCTAATTTTCTTCCCTCTTTGGAGTTGTCAACCATTTGATTTTGAATTTTGTGAAGTTTTCATAAACAATTCAAGTGTGTTATTATGGGTCTTTCAATCTTATCCATTGTTTAGCTTGTTAAAACTATATACTGATTGCTTTATTTATGTGCTTAAATCATAAAAAAATATGTAAACATGATTTGAGGTACATTGACAATAATCACTATTACTTATTATTATGTTATAAATAAATTGTCTTAATTTTATTGAGAATGCACTTCAAGTATGGTACTTCCTAGAAATCATTAGTCACTTGTTGGCTGATTCAAATGGAATAACTTAGGGGCCAAGAGTTTAGGTTTGTTACTCTAGGGGAAAACACAATCATGAATACTTATATTAAACTTTTAAATACATAGGAAACCTCCATAGAATCTCAATTCCTTTGTAATCTAAAAGCTAAATTAATTCTTGGGAGGAAAAGGGATAGGAGGAGGCATAGGGTTCAGAGAAAAGGAGACAATGGTTAATAAAGGGGGGGAGTAGAGGGTTTTAAAAAGGAGAGATCAATCAACCCAACTTGCAATACACAACCAACCTTCCTCTATGAATGTGTAAATGTTTATGGCTAGAGTGCCTCAATTTACTCTCAGCAAGTTCACTTGTGAACATAACAATGTTAACTGATATTTATGGCTAGTGGGTTTTCAATGCCCGTAGGTAATCCACTTTAGTTCAAGGGACATAAGAAAATAAGACCAAACACATTTAGGATTTAGACCAAAGGTACTCTCCCAGATAAGATATAAGAAAAAATTGAAACAACACTTCATTCACCATTAGTTAAAGATCAATAATCGATCGATCGATTTTACAAGAGAAAAAACACAACATCAAATTACAAAGCCAAAAGATATTTATGAGAGGGAGAAACCTTATACATATAGATTTCCAAGAGGAGACAATCTTAGTCATAGACCTAAATATGGTTATTGCAAGGGACCATAATGACTTGCATATTAAATCTAAAATAAACATCTCCATTTCTTGGGTGACTTGCCTCACACTCATAAAGAGGAGAAGTTTTACATCAAATATTTAAAAGGAGGAAGCTAAAATAAATGATAATTTATCAACATGCAAATATGTTAATAAAAATATAGGTGTAAGCTAATAAATTTGCATTTAAAATGACCCATCAACATGTGCTTCTTGGTCACTAGGGTAATGCACCTTGTACGGTTGCCAAAATTTTACCAACTTATCCTTCCAAAAGGGGCCAACCCTCTCCCAGAAGGCATCAACATGTTAGAACTCATAATACCTATAGGCATGATTCTAATGATTCTCATGCTTCTCAATACAAAGCTCATGGTCACATTGCTCATGGATGGTCTTTGGTTTCCTATTAGCCTTTAGCTTCCTCTTAGCCTTGTGATTGAGTTACCTCTAGTTGGCCTAATAGTGGCAAGTTTCCTTGACTTACACTAGTCATTTCTCCTCCCAGTGTTGCTAATCGACCTCCTAAGAATGTCTAAGGTGAATAACTAATGGTGGTGCTATTAGGCTTGGAGTTCATACCAAATGACCAAGATAATCCTAATGAATGGAAACTAGATAATTATGACCCTCCTCTCCTTATTGATTCAATAGCTCTTACTACTTAAAGATTTATTATATTTAAGATTATACCTTACACAAATTAAAATGAGACTTTTTTCACCCACCAAATTGACAGAATAAAGAGATCTAAGTACGAGAAAAACATGTTTTGTGAGGGTATTACACCCGATTAATCTCTCCAAATTTTCTCTCTATATAGAAAATAGACAAACTAGATATAGAGGGTTAATATCTCTCTTTCAAACTCTTCGAAGTTTTGTTTTTCTAATTAATTAATTTGTTTCTCTTTCTTCGTTTCCAAACAAATGCAACGGACGCTTCACCTAATTTGGGGCAGGAGATTAAAATAATATTATAAGGAGTAGGCCTTGTGTCATATGGAGTAGTTACCGATTATGACTTATTCTATGTCTTCGTTTTAATATAAATTAAGCCAAGGGTTATACATCATTCATGTACGACTTTTTATATTAAAATAAATATTATATTGCAATGGATTGTAGGGGTCATAGAAGTGTGAATGAAAATAAACTTTGATGGAATGTGTTGCCTAGATTGATTCATTAATATAATGAATAAACATATAATTAATTTTGATCATATAGTTCAGTTAATAATATTAGAATTTGAAAGCATTTTTTGAAAAGTAAATGTGTAGGATAAATTTAGTTTTATTAATGATAATAAAGAAATAATTATGATGTAGTTTTGAAATTGTTTATTTTAGAATTGAAAATGGATTTTTTTATTTGTATTTAATTTTAAAATTAGAATAGTTTATCAATTTTTTTGTGAATAAATGAATATCAAATTTTTATTCAAGGATTGTAGTTTTTGTCATATTTTAATCTTAGATCGAATTTTTTTTATTGCATCAATGAAAATCAAAACATTTCAAATTTATTAGCTGCATCTTTATTCCTCCCATGATAATTCATGAATTGACGAGGTGGGGACTTGATTGCACAACCAACAAGAGTGGAGGGTATGGCTCGATATAAATATTTAGAAAAGGGGCTCCATCGGATTAGATGAAAATAAAAAATACTCACCCACTAAAAGAGGAATCGTCTACAATATTGGTTGGATATTGAATCTAATCCACATCCATTTCCAATAGATTCACCAATTGATTGAATTTTGATATAGCAACATCTTCTAGGCGATTGATCTCTAAAAGTGGGTAACCAATTAGTGACCTATAAGACTAACTATTTTTGCATGTTACATAAATATCTCCTCCCAGCCACCCATACGTGACTACATGAATCACACAAGTGTTGGGCAAATCAATTTGGATCAATAATGCTTGTTTATTTTGGATTGGATGAGGAAATACACTACACTTAGATGAAGAGTTCTTTAGTTCATCTAATGAACCAATCTATTCTAAATAAGGTTTGAATGGATCAAACACCACTGTTTTTGGGTCAATTTTTGCATAGTGTAGATTTGATATGTGACATGTGGATTTAATATGGGCAATTGTGCACTTTTTCCATTTAATTATCTAAATCTCCTAGCCTACATTGGCTATTAAGGATTGACAATATTTAAAAACATCTTGAGAAGATCATCAAATCACATGGGTCTTGTGCTCCTAGATTGACTTCCTTGATTAAAATGGCTTTACATTTATAGACATGAGTAAACACAATGCTCCACAGTCATGCAAATTCTCTAGAATGATGATGTAATATAAGGTTCTTTAAGTGCTCCAATTGAAGTGTTTATAAAATAATACTCCTTGCTCATGTATGGGATTTTATATTGTAACTAGATGTGATCGAATGATAAATGAATGCACATTGAAAGGCTTTAAATTCCACTATATAGCAATAAATCATGTGAAACATGTACCAAGTTGGTCCATGATGGGAAATAAGTGAGCAAGAGGTGACAAGTTTTGAATTTTTAAACTTGAAGTTTAGGGGCCAATTCAATGGGTACAAGATTGATCCTACATCATGGGATTGACTTGTGGATAAGAAAAAGAGAAATTGTAGTGAATTTCTAGACATGAGGTGTAATAAATATCAATTGTATGCAAATATGTGGAGATATGAATAAGATATAGGTGGATGCAAGTAATTTACTTTCAATGGATAGCGGTGATGGATAAGGTAATGAGCCCAACTTTGCACAATATTTCACCATTAATGATATGTAATTGTATTAATCCATCATCTCAAAATGGGCCTAAAATTAAATGGGAATTGACAATAGGTATGTATATTTCACAATTACATTTCCCCCCACTTTGAGGTGCATGTGAATCCTAACATGAGCATATATGCAAACTAAATAAGAACTTACAAAGATACATGTAAAGTAAATATTCAAACATAAAAGGATACTAAGGTCCATGTATAGTAATATATCCCCCAAGATCTCATCACATGTGTTCATCCTTTCACATTTTTGCTCCATGTAAAGTAATGGGCCCCACTAGATCTCAGTGTGTATGTTCATCCTTGGCATGCATGCACCATAAGAAAATACAAAATATAAAAAATGTGTGTATAATAAGTAACTTTTTTCATGCAAGTTCATATAATCACAATAATAAAATAAATATTACTATTGATAATCATGAGAAGGAGAAAGTAGGGTTAGACAAAATGGTTTGTATAAAATTTGATATGGTAATGCTCTACTCTGTGTAATGGTCATAAGATGACATGGCATGTTGAGAATTACCATATTATATGATCAAGATCTATCTAGACACAATTATAAGTCTTTATGTGGGCACTTACAATTATTTGCAAGATCAATAAAGGAGTGTCAGTGATAGAATATTTCCCCCTTAAATTAGATGCATCTATTGGGTGCAAAGAATTATATGTGATGGAAAAATAAATATAATTAATATAAGTATAAATATTTAAATCATATAAAGTAAATCAATGTTATTGCTACATCATGTGACAACTAGGTAATATATATTGAATGATAAGCATTGTAAGAATATGGGCTAGAGATAAGCATGAAGAAGGATAAGTTTGCCCCTAGTATAGACAAATGATAATGGTGTTGGAGACCTAAATGACTAGAAACACCCATGCAAATAAATAACATGTTAGGCTACACACATGCCCTCATTATGCTATCTAAGCGCATGATCACACAATTTGGTTAGAGTGAGGAAACAAGTCTCTAGTGATAACATAGGCCAAGATAACATGGGCAAGGTTATGACATCCCTAGCATGACTCTTAATACATCATAAGCATGTGAGAACACAAAAAATAGATAAGGTATAATGATCCTTGATTTAATATGATGAATCTTAGGACATGATTAGGCATTCAAGCAAAATGATATAATATGTGTTCATGAGAGTGCATGTAGAAGTGATTTACCCACATGGGAAAAATAATATGAAAAGGAACAAAGAGTATAATGGACATAAGAAAAATCATAAATGATGTATAGCCACCTAAGTTAAAAGGTACAAGATGACCCTTAGTGGCTAGATAAATGTCATGTGATAATCATGATAGGAAGTCATGTTGATATATACATGTATAGGTGCTTATAGATAAGAAATAATCATGAAGGAAAATGTAAAAGTGTTTCATTTTATCAAGATTAATTCTTAAGTTCAACAATTGATTTTACAATAAATAATTAGGGCACATGGAATAATTATAAAATTGGTGAAATTTGGCACATATTTGCTATATGAGTTTCTTGGGAGGAATAGATAAGAATCATGAATCAATATGATATTAATTTTTGTTTGTCATAAATGTTATCAATGCAAATAAGAGTAAGCTAAAAATGTAAGTGGATCATTTTTCACCATCAATAATGTGTGTCATCATCTATATGATTTATTTGGTTTGAAAACATGGTTTGTAGGACTTGTGACTTGTGATTTTGTAAAAAAATGTATTTGGCTATATATAAGAGGACGAATAGTAAAAACTTGCTTTTATTTTCATTTCCAAACTTAAAATTCTTACCACATGGATCCTAGATATATTCTTGTAATTTTTGACATCATGGTATAGATACAAAGCCAAGTTTCTACACGGGGTGCTTCAATATATGCCAACATCAAGTAGTGAGCTCACAAATGTGGCAAGTAAACTTTTGGACCTATATTTTTTAATTTTTTACTTTCTTTTTGAAAAATGTTTTGATTGTTATAAAATTCATGTAAGATCATTTTTAGCTTCAATCGTGGCTTGGAGATCTAATCCAATAGGCACATTTTTGACTAGTATGATTGACCCCAGGGGTTAGGACTAACTCATAGGTTTGATTTGATTTATGGGATCTACACTTGCTATTCAATCACTATGTTTTTGCATTATGTTTATGTAGTGTCAAATATAGAATACCCTTGCAATTTCACCTATGTTTTGTGCTCAATTTAGTGTCCACTCCCTTAGTATTTTTGTAGGCTCATTTTAGCCCTTGCATCAACATTCTTCCTTCTCAAAGTGCTTAGGCCTCCTTTCATGTGGTCAATTTTTTGTCACATTTGTGTTACCCTTATGTTTTTCTAGTCTCATGTTATTTTTTAGCATAAATTGTATGGAAATTAGCACCTCACATGGACATCCACACGTCGCGCTAGCATCTTGCAATAATTTTTGTTTGGTAGCCATTTTTGAGAATTTTTTCACTTGTCACCTTCGTAGGTCAATGGAAATAGCTCAAGACGGATCTGAACAACTTGTCACGCTCTTCCTCTTCCCTCCTCTCTTTTTGAATCTATCTTTTTCTCATTCAATCTCCCTCTCTCTCTCTTAGCTCTCATAACTCTCTCTCAATCTCATACACAAATTCTTGCATCTTTCTCTCACATCTCTTTTGTCCTCTTAGCTTCGTCAAGTCTCTTAGATAATATTGTTCCTATTTTTTATTATTATTGTAATAATTCCATGTTATTGTGCCCTTGAGAACATTGGGATTATCACATCCCTTCTCTTTCATCTTAGTCACTATAATTATTTCTAGATGCACTTAGAGTATGAACACACACTATTTTCTCTATTTCTCTATCTTGGCTAATGTGGAGGTAGAAATAAAAAAGCATGGATTTGACTAGGACAAATCCACAAACAACCCCAAACATATTTTTTCCTTATTCTTACAAGTAATTTGAGAGCACTCAATCGCATAGAGGTTTATAAGTGCTTGTTTATTTCTCATTTCTTTTATTAAAGAATTTATATCTTATTATTTAGTTTATTTCTATTTATTTCTATTGTACAGTATGTGCTGACATTTTCTTGTTTCTAGGTTTTGTAAGCAATGTGAATAATTAAGTTGGATT
Organism: Sequoiadendron giganteum; assembly: GCA_007115665.2. Classification (NCBI taxonomy): domain Eukaryota; kingdom Viridiplantae; phylum Streptophyta; class Pinopsida; order Cupressales; family Cupressaceae; genus Sequoiadendron; species Sequoiadendron giganteum. Next base: position 719,221,300 of record CM021101.1, read on the forward strand.
TTTCATGTTTTTAGGCAATTTCTACATGTGGTTCATGCATATGACAACACCATGAGTGGATGTCTGCACAACATGCTAGCATCCTTGGCAATGAATTTCATATTTTAACACCAAGTTCCCTATTATTCATACTTTCATTTTTTAATTAAAAATTCATAATATTGTTTTCTTTATAGATATTTTCACCAATTTACCTTCTTCAAGTGTTTTAAGTAGTTAATTTTATCTAAGTGAAATTTACTCTCAAAGGAACTTAGGTACCTTTTGTAAGATTCAAATTTCCCTCATTGTAGTTTATTTCTTTATTATTATTATTTTATCATTTGTGGACTAATTATGTTGTTTCTTTGTGTTTGTTTATGTATATAGAGTTGGAGATAAAAAAAAAAAAAACTATAGAATTGGAAAATTGTGAGTATGAGGGCTTTCCACACATAAAATTCCAATTAGGCTCTTGTAAAGGCAATCAAGGTGAGACATATGGTGATGATACCCACATTGCATTATGAAACTAGGATGTTCATTGCTCTTGTACAGGGTTGGATTCAAACACCAACACATTCTGCTTTCCCATAAGACAGATCATTATGACCCAGGACATGTCACACATCATATGTCTTCTAATCAAGGGGAGATGAGTTGAGAATCATCACACCACATATTAGAAGGATGTGGATTTTTATTATTGATGTACAAAGAATACATGCTATCGTTGGGATGGAATACCATACAATGATATTATTCTTCATAGTGTGTCTTAAGATCACAAACAATTAAAATATTTGTATTGTCATCTTATTACATGGCAAGAGATCAACCATATCTTATGGTATTGTTTTGTCATACCCATATTTACATATGGATATGAATGCCAATTCATAATATTTTTGTTTATACTACTTTGTTTAAATAATTTTGTTTTTTTTTTATCACACTACACATGATAGTGTGTTGTGCACACTCAATGATTTTGTAGATGCAATTCACATAAACGAGAATGCCAAAATTATGTGAGGGAAAATATCATACATGGTGGATGATACAAATATATTCTACACATGTTGTGATGATGAAGACACCATGACATAGGGATTTATGCCACTTATTGTGATGTATCAAGGAAATCACTCCATAAGGTATTTCCCCCTTTGAGGTCCTATATGAGAGTGGGTTGGTCATGTTTTGGAGGCATAACCTAATTGAATAAATTCAATGAATCATTTTAATGCTAATGAATAAATTAACAACTAAACATAAATTAGTAACTTATTGCTACTAGTACTCAAAAGAATATTTTACAACATAATTTTAAATTAAATATTAGTTAATAACATGATTAATTATTTGATAAGAAATGCATTCACATTCAACTAATAATCAAAATATTATTTTACACAACATTAAAGAAATCAAGGTACAAAATTAATTCATTTGAAGTTGAGGATGTCTAAAGTAGGGCAATGATATTTACAAGCATTAATCTTCTAATTTTCTTATTAGCATATAGAATTAGTTGTTCTATTTATAATCTAATTTACATCACTCTATTACGATTTATCCTTTCTATTTAATAATAATTTCTCTACTCCCTCGTTAATGGGTTTACTATTGTTAAGAATAATGAGTAATCTAGGGGAAATATAGTATGGTGTCCTTGAGGTAAGATGGATCAAACTAAATTTCAATGGGGCCTCTAGGGGAAACTTGGGCCCATCCAAGGCACGATGCATCTTCAGAATCACAATGGTTAGATAATTACATAAATGATTTTGTCGCTACAATGAGGGAAACATAATGAAGTGGAGATGAGGTCCTTATGACATGGCCTAAAGAAAGTGTTAAAACTAGGGATCAAGAAGATCTCAATCGAAGGAGACTACCTCCTCATAATCAATATGATCTAAAAATAGCAAGCGATCAATTGGTACCTTGAAAATATCCTTTCATATTTCTTATGCCTCCTTAATCATTTCAAAGAGTTTAGAATCTACCATATCTATTGAGAAGGTAATGAAAGGAAATATTCACCCACCCAAGATAATTTCACACAACCCAAATAGAGAAATCTATGTAAATATGTATTCATAATCCATATACAAAAGGATAGACAACATACCATTAAAGATGACACAAGATATACCATGGGAAAATCCTCAAGAGGGAAAAATATAGCCTCCAAAAGCATCCACCACTCTTGTATTATTCAGTAATAAACATTAAAATACATCTTCATGGTCCTCCATGAACACCTTTGAAACATCAAGCCCTCTACAAGAACTACATGTGAACAAGCATGTAACCACACATCCCATGCCATGCTTCAACCCTCACAAATGCCAACAAGAGATGATCTCAACCCCTTAGCCAAAAATCCAAGCCAAGAAGCCAACTATCCAACCTTAGAAAACTACCCATGTGTTTTCTTTTATAGAAATAAGATCACACAAAACCACCAAGTGGTATTATATAAAACCATGTGACTAATACCATGAGCTTACAAAACCATTAACCCTCACATTTAATTATTGGTACTAAGTTTTCCCAACATTAAATATTTAATTCAATGTTACATACAACACATAAAGTGGCCCCAAAAATGCTAGCCCATGTGATGCACACATCCCTAGATTCCCTAGGTGCATCACATGATAAATAAAATATTACATTAAAACATATGCAAGGTGGACAACATACCTTTTCCTAATAGATAATAAGGAAGTGGATGACCTATAAAACATGGTGGTTGAGAACCATTACAATAGAGTTGATGAAAAATGAGGGAAGGAGAATTTAAGACATATGAAATACACATAAGCTAACATGTGAAGAGCTCAAGAGCATGTACAATGACATATAGAAGACTTTACAATGCACATGCTAGATGTAGCAAGAGTATAAAGGATACGAGTTGGAAATACAAAAAATATAATGTGTGATATTAATACATATGGGGTGGAGTGTGATCTCAAGGTAATTATTTTTCTCAAGCCAAGCATGGGAGAGCCCCAATCATGGCCTATAATAGTTCTTTCAACCTAGATGGAAGACATCCAATTAGCAAGTTGTTTTCTATGTGGGATAGTAAGCATGGAAACCCATGTGCACTTAACATGTCTATGCCACCAAATGACATTCCTCGGTGATATCATAGACTAGATGTTGAAGGTGATGATGAAGGAACATTGCAAGTGAACTTGAAGGTATTGAAGTGGGTTTTGGGAGCAAATTTCTTGGTGGAAGATTATTGATACCGTCTCAACATAGATATCACCTCTCAACTTGTTGCATCCCTCCTTGACCTAGGGGAGACAAAATAAATTACTCAAGTCCTTGCTCAAATCCTACTCAAGAAGATGTATTTGGAGGGCTTGGATGAGGTGTTGTGGGTGGTGAGGTATGGTATTGGGTTATAACCTCCTAAGGAAATTTCCATGGTGTTGGAGGAGGCCTCGGTGGTGGAGTGGGTGAAATTCCTTGAAAACTTACAAACAAAGACACTAATATAATATATAGCATTGGTAGGGAAGGGTTGTCAATTCCTAAAGTGGGTCAACAATCTAGAGTGGCTCTGTGAATTCGACAAGATGGCATCTAAAAATGATCAGCAATAACTACGGTGAAGAAAGGAGTCTTTTTTTGTTACTATATTGATATATCCTTCCTTTTGAATTTATATATATGTGTACACTTTTTCAATAATATGATATTTTTAAAAATTATACAATTGATATAAATAGCAATATTTAATTAAAAAATAAATATATCTAGATCTGAAAAAGGAAAATTGATAGAATAAATCATATCAAATATGACCAAAACATGTTCCCCAGGCCATGAGGGTAAAAACTCAATTAATCTCTACGCTATATATATATATATATATATATATATATATATATATATATACCAAAAAAATAGATAATCTCTCTTTCATCTCTTTGGAAGTTTTATTTTTCTTATTAATTTGTTTCTCTTTCTTCATTTCAACACTAATGCAACAGATGCTTCAACTAATTTGGGCCACAAAATTAACATTATATTACTATGAGTTAGCCTTGTGTCATATGGAGTATGGAGGATTGCATATCATTGATGCCTACTACTTTTTCTACTAAAATATTATATTGTAATGGATTATAAGGGTCACAAAAGTGTGTGTTGGTGTTTCCAACTGATTGTCTAGGTTTTCCTAAAGGTTAGCTAGGTCTTATGATCAGAAACCCTAGGTCAGTGGCCAATGAACAATAGATTGATTTTATATAACTTTCTCTTCTATACTTTAGGCTTTGTAAAACCAAGGTGGGTTCCCCTATAATATCATTCAACATACAACCATTCTTATAATGATACCTTTGAAACAAATTCTTCACACTAATATTATAGAAGGTAAGCCTGATTGGCTAAATCATCTTCAAAAATTCTTTATATGCTTTGTATTACTTAGTTAGTATGGATTTGAGCATAAAACAATAAATTGCAATAAAATTAAGATTTTGAATTTGTTTTGTGTTTTTTATTTTGCTTTAGACCTAAGCTCTTTGAATCATTTTGGCCAGTGCCTTATCCATTACGGAGTCAAGAAATGAAGTAAACTCCTATAACAGACCAACTCTTGGATTCTTACAACCTCATTCCCATAAAATGAGAAACCAACAAAAGAGCAATGTTATCATATTGCTTACAAATCCCTATTGTAACCACACAATCTTTGATGAATAAACTGAAATAAATTTTATTTTATTCATTGAACAAAAGCTAACAACTCAAGCACCCATAACACAAGATATGATATGAGAAAAAGAAATAAAACTTGATTATATTAATTCAAAATATAATATGTACAATATTGGAGAGTATAAAAAATTGATATTCAAATTTGAGACAATACACAAATTATTTGAGTCATTTGTTGTTATTGCAGAGTAGAATTACAACATTTCTTCTCTGAGTTTTAGAGGGCTTATCTGTACAAATTAACTCTATACAAATACTTACAAAGAATAAGAATCAAAACCCTTAGAATGAGGCTCAAAATTCCCTTTTATAGACACAAGGGCAGTAACAAGAAAAAAACATCATTCCATCACTTAGTCACTAGAAGACAAAAACCAAGCAGTGATACTATTTACATAGGATAAAAAGTTATTACAAAAGGCTACAACCACCCAAACATTAGTTGGATATATTTGAAGCATTGAATTCGGTGTATGGGAGGTGATCTTCTCAAAATTGCTTCTTACAAGTGATAAGACACGTCTCTCATTCTCTTCTTGACAAACCCATGCAATAATTATACCTGGTTATTGAAGATCAATTGAAATGCAACTCAAGTTGCATCATCTTACTCTTCCATGTCTTCACTCTGTCCTACTGATGTGTCCATCCTTGATGGAGAAAAATGGCCTACTCTCTCTAGATGATACTTGTAATAATTTCCAATCAAAACTTGCACCATGTTAAGGAAACCTAGCAAACTATCTTCCAATTTTGCAAGTACATCACTACATAGGTTCAATTGATTTGCATCCACCTCTCCTTCTTTATTGATCTTACTATACATGGGAGTAAGAAGATTTGCAAACTTCAACTTCCACTCCCTATAAGGCATAATCTAACCCTCCTCAATCAAAATTGGAGCCATGAAGAACTCTTCAAAACCATCAAAGGTATTAAAATTCATTTTCATTAGGTCCTTGTATTTTCTATTATGGATTTGTATTAACGTGAATTTGCACCCCTAGTGAAAATCCCCTTTTTTCCCTTTAACACCTTAGAGAATCAAAAGCGAAGGTTTAATTCCACTTAAAATCGCTGCTTGCATTCCACTTGGTGCCTAGTTTGTGTGTCGGTGGGGGCATTTATGTCAGGGACACTCGTGCAACATGCAGACATCTGTGTGGCACACTTACATCCCTAGAAAATTCCTGCGGCTGAGATTGCAGAGGCGTTAAGCTTTCATTTGGAAGTCAAAGAGTAACGCCCCTCTTCGGCTGGCCGACCCGAATATGGTCATTTTTTGCCTTCTCCTTCATAATCTTTACTCTTTGATCCATAGCTCTCTTCAGTAGGAGTTTGGATAGAGTTTGGAAAGATATTGAATCCTTAGCTTCACCATTTTCAAGCATTTCCCAAGCTTTGTAGCAGCATCCTTCACTCCATTGCAACAACTCAATACAACATCACTCCAACAAGGCAAGTACAAGACATACACTATGGCAACATAGGCTTGAGTCCCTCTCATTCACTCCTCCACAAGCCTTGAGTGCTTTGGAATGAGGCAGTAAAGCTCCTCCCTTCTCTTCTTTTTCTTTTGATTGAGTAAGCATTTACTGTTTTGTGGTGTTTCCTGCATACCTAGCTTGTAGTTCTTTCCTTTATCATTTCTCTATACTATTCCAAACTTGGTTGTTTGTGGAGGTGGGAACACCAAGATAGGGGTCTGATTGAGGTAGGCCCCTATACAGCCCCAACAATTTCCCCCTTCCTTGTGTGCAGGTGGAGAGTGCGTGGAGCAAGCCGATGAGGAGAGAATTCTACGAGATCGACTTCATCACCTTGGTGGTAATACATTTCCTTTATCGTATTCATATTTGATTTTCTTTCCTCTTAATCTCATTTTATCACTCTAAGCATTCCTAGACTAGGCTAGTGGTCTTCCTTCTTGAGTAAGAATCTTGTCTCCTCAGTTCTCTAGCCGAACGAACGCTAGCACACTTGTGAGATGCCAATGCACCGTGTTGTTATCTTGGAACTGTGCTTCCATCCTCAAATAGAGATATTCCTAAGACACAAATCTAACTCTAAAGGCCGACCCATTTGGTCCCCGTCCTACATTCGGATTGCAAAGGGATCGAAGGGTTCATAATCCTCATCATTCTCATCCTCGTCATCCTAACTTCCCTTTAAACTGAGATGGGTTAGGGCAGCCTTTCCGCTCTTGGCCTTCTGTGACTTGGGGCCTTGTAGTGGGTGGTCCCCCTCTCTCACATTTTTGGTGAACCCGACGTGAACCAACGTTTATCCATTTATCGACATCTTGAACTTTTTCTCATATACCCCTTGGTCTTTGTACCCTTGCGTGTTGTGAAATTTTATGAGCTTCACTACCCAATCTATGACCTCTAGGAATATTGTTAGAAGAATTTTGCGACACCTTCCAATGGAAAAGACGAAGGTCTCCTCTAACTTCACTACCAACCTTTTCTCCGGATCCGTGGTTGGTCTATCTACACAGGAGCACATAGCGTGAGGCAAATCTAGATTTCTTGATGAAACAGATCGCATCCCTAATCCTCCTGTGTCACCAACCTCCTCATCCGTAGATGAGAATGAGGTCATTTGTGTCCCTTCCGAGTACGTCGTTAGTCTTGGTAAGGGGTTAGGTGCATTGGAAAATCTTCTGGAAGGCAACCCGAAGTTGGCTAGGGCTGCTAAGGTGATTGGTGAAATAAGGTACATGGTGGAAAAGGACCGGATAGGTGTAGAAATCTTAGCTAGTCTCGTCGGTCTGGTCAAAGCATGCGCCCCCTCGAGCTTTGGTCGCTTAATACGAGGTGGTCTCTTCAAGGAACGCGAGAGGTAGCTAGAGATGTCAATACCTCCTATATCTGTGTATATGACTGACATAGTCCCCTCGATCAATATACCCTCTACTTCCAAAAGCTTAAACATTGTCAAAGTAAACAAAAACCCTTTGGGTTTTCACTTCACTCCTTATGCCGCCTCTGGTGGTGGAGGTTTTGGCGGCAGGAACTTTGAAAGTGGAGGTGGCACTAGCGAAGGTGGTGTTAGTGGAAGTCATGGTGGTGGCTCCGATGGAAGTCACACTGAAGGTGGTGGCATCGATAGCAGCTCTGGCGATGGTCACGATGGTGGTGCTGGTGGAGGCCACACCGGTGGTGGTGGCGGTTTCGACGGTGGCTCTAGAAGTGGTTCTGGTGGTCCTCTATCTTCTAATGACCCTATCCTGAATACTTTCCTTCAGAATATGGGGAAGATGCAGAATTAGCTAGCGAGCCTGTCCCAGGCCTCAGCTCAACCTATCTTTCAACATTTCTATCGACACAACTTGTTGTCGATTGCAATTCTAAACACTCCATTCCCGCTAGGGATGGGGATTCCCAAATTTGAGAAATATGGTGGTAAAGGGGACCCGAAAACACATGTGTCTCCCTTTAACACCCTATGCACATATTTCTTCCATCATGATGCATTGATGGCTAAATTGTTTCCCCAATCCCTCAAAGATACAACACTAGATTGGTATTGTTCTCTACCCGATAATTCCATTTTCACATTCGATCAGCTTGTGAACCAATTCTTGTGACAGTGCCAAGCCAATTACGGACCAAAGATGACCTTCTCAGACCTCGTTCGATGCAAACAAGGGGACAATGAGAGGGTTACAAACTTTATAGCGTGATATCAAGCGCTCTTCTCATAGATCTCATATTTGTTACTCGACTCCGATGTGCAAGAGGTCTTCATAAGTAACTTACAGAGACATTAGCAAGAGAAGTTTTCCTGTATGAAGTATCCTTCTTTAGCACATCTGTGTGTGGCTCTATGAGAATACTAGCAGATGGTGGTTCATTTTGGGGGTTCCTCCTCGTGCTCTCGTTCTGAGGGAAGATCTATCTTGTCGATCTCAGGAAGAGGAAAATCCATCATGAATGTAGTAGCCGTTGTGGACAACAATGGCCTCAGACATGACTGAAAGTTTACGAAGCTATCAGAATCTTATTCTTCCATCTTGTAGAATTTGGTGAAGGATAAGATCCTTACCTTGCCTACCCATTAACCAGTTAGGGAACCATACCCTAGTTGGTATGAAGAGAACATGTATTGTAAATACCATCAAGTTAATGGACACAATACCGACCACTACAAGTGCCTGCATCATGAGATACAAGACCACATCGAAGACGGTACTATCCATCTTGATGGGAGCAAACACAAAACGAACAAATCAGTGGCGAAAGCTAACAGTGATTTGCAGATATACACGAATCCATTTCTATCACATTATGCTAATATGGTTATTGATCCCACTGATTCTACTTCTCACCCAGAGGCGTATGTTAATGTAGTTACTGTTATTCCCTCTCCTCATCTTGTGACCGGCTTGTCGGATGTTACTTTTACCTCGCAAGACTTTTCGACAAATAGCAAGCCTTCTCCGCTTTATATTCTCACTCGCCTCAATGGTAACATTGTGACAAGGGTCTTGGTTGACCCCACGAGTAGAGTGAATGCCATCACAGAGTAGACATTACTCTTGAATTCCCTATAAAGGGGAGAATATGTAAAAACCAAATCCATCATCCGTACACATGATGGACTTTCTCTTAAACCTTATGGATTGACAACATTGTCTATCCTAATTGGACCTAGGACTGTAGACATGGTCTTCGATGTCATTCTCGAGTCAGACTTGTTTAGGGTGAAACTAGGCATACCTTGGCTAGCTTCCATGAATGGGATCGCCTCCATGGTTCATAAGTGTCTTAATTTTTCTCACGAAGGTTTTGTGCATGTGGTACATGACATTGGATATCAACCTATGGTATCCCGTGGAGGATATTTGTTAGATCACTTTTGGCCCGCTTCAGTCGACCCGCTCCCGCAAAGAGCGAACCTACTTTACAAGAACTATGTGAAGTACAAGAATGGAGGCAAGGGATAGCTGAAGTTGACTCTTCCTATAGCCAAGCTGCTAGCTACCTCCTCCTCCCGAAAGGGAAAGGAGAAGCTCGCTCCCTCCCAAGCTGACTCATCCGCTCCTCTCTCTTGGGAAGAGTACTGGATGAACAAGCCTGGACTCTATTTGTTGAGTCCGATGATACCTCCTTGGTGAAATCCCAAGATCAGGATATTGAATTTCCCTAATGGGTCTTCAGGGCCCTGGTATTATTTATACGGTAGAAAGAAAGGCTCGTGAAGAGAGTTCACCCCTCGACCTATTCCTATTCCCCCGAATAGAAAAGGGGCAACCCCTTAGGTGGTAGAGGTAACTCCTCCAGCTGTTTCCTAACCTATTCCTTCTTCCCCCATTCAGGAGACTACCATTCCACTAGAAACAACCATGGAGGACACCCCCATGGCTGAGCAAGATCCTTTTGTTCCTTCACAAGTTCTGGCTTCCAGTGCGAAGAGCCATATAAACTGCCTTGCGCACGAGCGTAAGTGCCAGCAAAAGGCTCTCCTGACCGAGCAAGCCTCCTTACAGAAGGAGGAGGAGAATACTAAATCTCCTGCCATGTCTTCCTCTCTCCCCCCTTCCATCTCTATTCGACCTCGTTCTGAATTTCTTTTGGCTCCCGCTATGAGCACACCTGCACTTGGAAAGGTGCAAGTGCTCATCGCTCCTTCTCCAGAGCTACCCTTGTTGACTTTCGTTCCGGATGTCTTGCCTTTCCCAAAGCCCGTGGATATGGTGAACACTTTGGTCATATCCTCTATGGTTCTTTCATCTTCTCCCTCGATCCTTGCTTCGTCTGTGGGGAGTTCACCTCCTCCAATGAAGAAGAAGGTAGAGCGTGGTCCCTCCAGTAATGGAGGACAAAAGAAGAGCCCACCTTTGTTGAAAGGTGGCCCCACACTGACTTGTTTTGTCCTAGTGACAAAACCAACTCTAGCCTCCCCTAAGCTCATAACTGCTCCCGAGTTCCTCAGTGAGCCTGGCAGTGAACCTCGGGTGTAGACTCCTCCATCTATCGAGGGAAAACATGGCACTCCTATCAAGTGTATGTTTAACTTGTTGGATGAAGTTTCAACCCTGTCAGTGATCTTTGCAAGGTCATTGACCTTAGACCCACAAGAGCTGAGTGACAAAGACCTTACAAGTCCCTTTGCCTTAGCCCTTGTTGCAGGAGGATCAAAAGCTCCTCCCCTTAACATTACACTATTGCAGGCTCATCTTCCTTCCTACGATGATCTAGAGTGGGAGGCTGATGACCTCTTGGTCAACCAATGTTAGGGGGAGACCCTCTTCTTAATATTTAGATTAGACATGTGTGTGTGTCGTGACATACATTCCTCGTGATCGTGCTCTATGTGCCTGGATGACCCACATCACCCTTGTTGGTGCTTGGATACAGGCATGGTGTATGTGTTGTGAAACTTCCTCTATATGTGTCATCATTCTTCCATGTTTGTGATTGATTTTTGATAATTTGGGGATGATGCAAAGCGTCAAGAGCATTTAGGACTCCTTCCATGTTGACCCGATTTTTATTTTTACTTTGTCTTTCGTACATTATTCTTGATTTGGTTGGGGATTGATGATATTTTTCATCTTACCACAGTTACCTACATATATATAAATAAAGGCATATATGACCCCGCGAAACCAGATCCCCCTGTTCCCTATGTGCATGATTTTCTCTCTTTACTTTTCACTTTATCTTTCTCTCATCTTTGCTTGAGTTTTCCCTTTCATGTGTGATAACACCTCTTCTATGTTACTTGGTCTCTAGAAAACGCATTCATGGCTGAACGAATCTTTTCCTGAAGACCCTCCACACACTTCCTTGTTTGAATTGTATTCTCAACTTGAAACCCTAGCGGAACGTGTTTCCTTCATCATGGGTTCGTAAAGAAAGGACTTGGAAATCCTCCCCCAAAGCGGGAATGGTCTTAGTCTTCCCATCACATGAGTACATCTCCTTCCTTTTGAATTCCTTGATGAAGTGAACATCTTTCAAAAGGATTCCTTGGTGACGAATCAATTTGAGAAGGAAGACATTAAATTTGGAACAATGCATCCCTTCAGTGGACCCTTCCTCTTCACATTGGGTTCCCAAGGGATCCCTTCGTAAAGTTTCAAATGATTTCTTGGTGTCCAGACTGGGGGAAGCCCGACTAGACCAGTTTCACATCTTTGTGTCTAGTCTGGGGGCAGCTCGACTAGACTTCACTTTACATCTTCACTTCTAGCTTGGGGGCAGCCCAACTAGACTTGATCTTTCAAACAGTGTGTCCCTTGAGTGGACCCTCCTTCCTTTTGAAGGGTTCCCGAGGGAACCCTTTGAAAGTCTTACAACTTAGCGATGGTCTGCATGACTGTCCATTTGCTGGCCTATGCAACCGCTTCCTGATGTGTTCTATCTACGAGTAAACATGTCACCACCTCTGACTCTGTGGAGTCTCCTTTCCTTTGTCTCCCTCATGTGAGAGTTCTTGGGGTATACCTTCCTTACAGGCCTGTGGGTCTGTAAGGCGCTTTTTCTAGTTTCCTTCAGGTGAGAGTTCTTGAAGGGTAACCCCCCTTGTAGGACCGTGAGCCTATAAGGTACTTTTGTACTTTAACTTTGTAGTTCTGTAGAACTATGAAGTCCTCTCCTACACTTCTGGGTTCACCAGACCGTGCTTTGCTTCCTCGTCGATTTAGGTATAAATCTCTTACTCTGCTACTTCCTTACTACTCTACTTTATCAAATCACTCATTAGTACTCATGCTCACTAAAGTGGGGGAAAAATGTATTAATGTGAATTTGCACCCCGAGTGTAAATCCCCTTTTTTTGCTTTAACACCTTAGAAAATTAAAAGCAGAGGTTTAATTCCACTTAAACCCGCTGCTTGCATTCCACTTGGCACCTAGTTTGTGTTTCGGTGGGGGAATTTATGTCGAGGACACCCGCGTGGTGCACAAACGTTTGTGTGACGCGCTTACCTCCCTGGAAGATTCCTACGGCTAAGTCTGCAGAGGCATTATGCTTTCGATTGGAAGTCGAAGAGTAACACCCTTCTTCGGCTGGCCGACCTGAATATGGTCATTTTTTGCCTTCTCCTTCATAATCTTCACTCTTTGATCCATAGCTCTCTTTAGTAGGAGTTTGTATAGAGTTTGGCAAGATATTGAATCCTTAGCTTCACCATTTTCAAGCATTTCCCAAGCTTTGTAGCAGAATCCTTCACTCTTTTGCAGCAACTCAATACTCCATCACTCCAACAAGGCAAGTATAGGACATACACCATGGCAATAGAGGCTTGAGTCTCTCTCATTCGCTCCTCCACAAGCCTTGAGCACTTTGGATGGAGGCAGTAAAGATCCTCCCTTCTCTTTTGCTTTTGATTGAGTAAGCATTTACTGTTATGTGGTGTTTCTTGCATATGTAGCTTGTAGTTCTTTCCTTTATCATTTCTCTATACTATTCCAAACTTGGTTGTTCATGGAGGTGGAAACACTAAGATGGGGGTCTAACTGAGGCTAGCCCCTATACACCCCCAAAAATTTCTCCCTTCCTTGTGTGCAGGTGGAGAGTGCGTGGAGCAAGTCAGCGAGGAGAGTAGTCTACAAGATCAATTTCATCACCTTGGTGGTAATACATTTCCTTTATCGTATTTTGCATTTTCTTTTCTTTCCTCTTAATCTCGTTCTATCACTCTAAGCATTCCTAGACTAGGCTAGTGGTCTTCCTTCTTGAGTAAGAATCTTGTCTCCTCGGTTCTCTGGCCGTACGGATGCCAGTGCACCTGTGAGACGCTAGCGCACCGCACTGTCATCCTGGACTACACTTCCGTCCTCAGATAGAGAGCTGCCTGAGACACGAATCTGACTCTAAAGGCTGACCCATCTAGTCCCCTTCCTACTTTCGGATTGTAGAGTGATCGAAGGGTTCATAATCCTCATCCTCGTCATCCTAACTTCCCTTTAAACTGAGGTGGGTTAGGGTAGCCTTTCTGCTCTTGGCCTTTTGTGATTTGGGGCCTTGTAGTGGGTGGCCCCCCTCTCTCATAGGATCACTACATCATCCAATAATACTGACTTACTCAAAATTTCACACTAAATTACTATAAAAAATGGGGTTATTGACAAAAAAATTCAACAATTCAACCCCATGGAACCAATTGACTTGAAAGCATCTTAGCCTCATCCATGTTTGATTATGGCTAGAAAATGCATTCCTCATAGTGGTGTATTTGTACCATACCTTGTCGAATAGAGAAATAATTCTTGACAACCTATAACCCAAAATATTGTCAATTAGGTCAGAAACCTTCTCCATAGCTCATTTTGTTACTTTGGATTCTAAATTTCTTTGCTTCATTTCTTCCTTTAATCCTTGGATCTCAAGGATTAAATTATTCTTATCTTATGAGGGTTGAGCCTCACTTATTTGCTATGGTGGGGGAAATAGCCCTGTAACTTATTTGTTGCTGCAACTTTGATTTAAGGCATTTTCCTTATCTAAATCCCCCTAAAACTTCTTTAATGTTGCCTCAATGAAAAGAGTTGTGCTTATTGTCAGTGAGGTTTCCTGTGTTGCACTTGTATCCCCTACTCTTCTTACAATGAGAGTTCCCATGAGCTCATTAGGCTCATTTATTACTTGGGGTTTGTTTGTTTCAAGGAAGATGGACCATATAGCTAAGGTCTCATTCCTTGGGTGAAATCTTGATCCAAAGTACAAGGCCTCTACCTGCTCTTCTGAGTTCAAAATTGGATTATCACCATCATGTATTCTGATTACATCAAATGCAATAGAAAAAGACATATCTCATCCTGGTAGGAATAAACACCCTACATTTTTCACCAACTCCATGCTTCTCTGAGGAGCCATGGTATCCATTTTGACCTTGAAATTCTTTCAAAACTCCTCAATTATCTCTTTTGTTTCCTTTTCATAGAGGCCTCTGTTAGAAATTATTTGTTGTAGCTCCTCCCCCTTATTCTTAACGACAAAGTCCTTAAAATCATGTGTGATGATAAACTAATCATGTTGCGAGAATTCCTTACAATCTTGGGCTATCATATCATCAACAATTTTCCCACCTGTCTCAAAATTTATGACTAGCATGCCATTTGTGGGTCTTTCAATAAGTACCCTTGGACGGGGTTGCATCTCTTGCACCACAAGGGCCTCTCCATAAAATTCATCTGGACCAATTAGGTAGTTCATTAGAGGCCCTTCTGTAGGATTTATCTGTTGAAGTGGTGTGACTGGCTAAGGACTTGGTGGGATATCTACTCTAGAGGTAGAAGCACCTGATGTTCTTAGAGTATTGAAAGGTACATTTGCCAACAATTCATTGGAATTGTCCAACATAGTCATCATTCTGACTATGGGGTCTCTGATGTTCAAAAATGATCCTTGGAAGGAAGGATCAACCTTCTTCCTCTTATTCTCTGCTATTTGGATTTTGACCCATAAGGCCCTTCTCTATGCATCTTGGATCTTAGAAGAGAAATTTATGATTAGATCCTCCACACTATCAAATTCATGTGCATAGAGATAAATCCTATACATGGTCCTTTTCCCATGTATGAACCTTTCAAGATCACAATTCTTGATCTTGTCCACTTTATGTAAGGAAGCTAAGGTAGCGAAACAACTTCCGACACTAATCTTGAGAGGAGAATAATGAAAAAAATTGTAGATCTTTAACAGTTACAGAAAATTAATAGAAATAAACATAAATATCATGCATACCACAACATGGTGATTTACGTTTCCAAAAAACCCTTTTGAGAGAAAAAACCCACACTCCAAAAGCCACCCAATATATTATTCATAAATAAAAAAGATTACAACATACTTGCAAAGTGAGCTTCTAACAAGAATATCACCAACCACAGATCCAAAGGAAACACGACCATTATCATACTCTTGGAATGCATCACAATACACAACCATAATACAATGCCCTCATGAAATAGGGTTTCCTTCTAGGGAAAGTCAGGCTAATAAAATATCAACCATCATATGTAAGACCTAATGATGAATGGTCTAGATTTACAATAATAAAATATAAATAAAATTTTCTTTCAGGGGCGTTACTTCCATATTCCTCATGAGGGGGAAACCCCCCATGCCCCCATGTTGCTGACGTATCAATAGTATGTTATGTAACTGCGAGGTTGAGACACATTTTTCAAACACTTTCATCATGTAGGGTAGCAATTTTTCGTTTACAAGATCCATGCCCTCCCTTGATGTGACCATGAAATCAAAAAATGTCACTATGCTTGGAAGGAGAGCATTCTTCTTATTGTTTATAAAATGAGTCTTATCAAACTCATTCAATTGCCACATAATTTCTAAAAAATAAATTTTGTTAAACACGTAGCACATGGGGTGCTACAGGGGTTCCATATATTCTGATCAATATTGCATCAACATAAAAAAACCGACCGCCCCAATTGTGTTATATCCCCTTCTTTGGGGTGGGGTCCTTTAGCCTCAAAAACCTCGTTATTTCCTCTGATAGACCCCAATCTATAATGAAGACAATACCTTGCAATAAGGTTCTCATAAAATATTCTTCAAAAATTGAATAATTGGACTTGTCATAGTCCTTATCCCATATATATGTTGATTCTTGGATTGGAAATATCCTATTTTTCCCATCTATTGGTCTAACCTGTAGCTTGGGAGACCACACTTGTACTCCACTATAAAAAATTATGTGTCATAGTAGTAAGTGATACTTGAAGTGCACCACACTTTAATATTTTTTCAATGAGCATAGGGATTTGTGCAACTCATCAACAACATACCCTACAAAATTATATGGCTTGTTGACATCCCTACTTTGGATGTCAACTACAAGGATCATCAAGCTAACAGGTATTTTAATTTTTTTGTCAAGCCCCAAAACCTGGCACAAAGAGAAGTAGGTCTTGGCAAAGTAATCTTCAAAAATATCATAAACAAAGGGCTCAAGATCACCCCTAGAAAACCTTTCCAACTCCATTTATGGCCCTCTAGGCCTGAAATAGGGAAACCATTTTACATTGTAGCAATCTCTATTCCTCTAGTTCTCTCTTTCCAGGGTACCCAAGTTGATCGGTAGCTAAGCGTTGGGGTTTGATCAAATACTTTACAAATATGGTATTTATCCAAAGGTAAGAGACTCCTTCCATCAACTATGTATAATGCCCTCATATCAGGATTATATGCCCTAGAAATGGCCTTAATCAATTCTACATTGATGAATAGATTGGGCACAACCATCTTGCCTAATCCCAAATTCTATATGTTGCACACTAGATTGTCTGCATAGGCCTTCATGTATGCATGCTTGTATAATGCATACCCTTCAGATGAAATGATTGGGTTTGCAATTTTTATTCTTGTCAATGAGTCTGTCAGTCATATTTCTGACCCTGGAGACACTCTTGGCCCTTTTTGTGACCCTAAGAGTTGTGTGATGACATCATCATCCAAACACCTCTTATGACCCCTTGAAGTTATTACCATTTTTGTAATGTAGGGTTTTATATATGGGAAACTAGGGTTTTATAGTAATTATACTTCTGAAGGAATTCCAATTTTTTTTGAAAGCATTACCCTCTATAAACCCTAAATCTCCCTCTTTACTTACTGAATCTTGACAATTCATACCCTGTTACCTTCAAATTAATAGAGATGGACAAATATACTTGTTTGAGATCACCGAGAACCCTAATTTTATTGAAGAAAACCCTTGTTTGCTTCAAATTTTTGTAGTAATCACTCCAAAACTTAGCAATGTGGTCTAAATGATATTGAATGAAGAATTTTACTCCAAACCATCATGAATTCGAGAGATAGAAATCTCATCTTCTATTCATGTTGTCACATGATTGAATGTGCAACCAATGAGAGATGTTTGTTGAGTTTGAATATGGACCATCGATCTTGAGATTGATGGTGATTGCAAAAATTTGAAATTGCCTCTATGAAGTGACATTCTCCTTTTATCACCATGTAGACACACATCACCATTTTAGGGACTCGCAGAGGGAGAAGAAGATAAAATATGAGCCTCCCTGATAGTAAAAATCTTCACGAAGCAGTGTGGTGGTGATACTTGGCACCATTTCATAGGGAGAAAAAGATTGGCCCACCATTTCTTTGTGAAGGCTTCAGCTCTTGCGATGAATATTTGTCATGTGCTTGAAAATGTATCATTTTTCTAACTCATGGGGGCGAATGTGTTAGAAGGAAGAGGCTCTATAAAATGAAGATATTTCACAAAATATTGCACATGCCTTAACAACAACTCAAAGACAACTAGGAAATTGGGGGACTCGATCACGAATGATGAAATAGGGCTCAATGAAATAAATTAAAACATTAGAAACCAAACATTAGCCCATGATTTATTTAAAATTTCAATCTCACCCCGACGCAAGGAAGAAGATAAGGATAAAGATAAAGATGATGATGGTTGAGGTGCTCCTCCTGATGTCACTCCAGACCCCGCTGATGTATGGGGAAAAAACATGGATGACAGAGACCCCCTAGGCTCTGCTGGCACTACTCTGGCTGCTTAATGGCCTATTTGTTTTAATTTTTTATGCTTTTAGACTTCTGGGCTTAGACCACGTGATCTAATATTTTGTTTTTTTTGGGCGTTGCCCATGTGACTCTCGGTGTGTGCCTTCTTACCACTCGCCCTTCTGTTGTGAATATGTATTCTTATCTTTAAATTAACATAGATATCTGCCTATTCATCAAAAAAATACCAATACACGTGTCGCTAATTCAAGGACTCGCAAAGAGAGACAATGACAAGACAAAGGCTTCCCCGAGCTGAAGAAGGTATGCGATATGTTGGCGCGTGTCCTATGGGGCCCGAGAAGACTTGAGACCTTAAAGAGATAACATAAAATATTTAAGAAAAGGGCTCACTAGGTTGCCTAAAACATAGGGTCGATTGACAAATGGTAAAGAAACCCTCAAGTTATAACTTAAGCGACAGGTGACCCAGTAACTAGCCAATGACAAAAAATTAAAAAAGTGCAAGGGTTTAGACAAGCACTAGAGTTTTAGGTAAAGAATAGGGTTTTAGGCAAAGAATAGGATTTTAGGAGCCCTTAACACGTGATTTTCACACTCTCGCTTACATAATTGAGGAATTTCAAATTTTCAAAAGGCTAGAGTCACCACATAATTGTCATATTTCAAAAGTACCACCAGTGTGAATGAAAATAAGAATTTATTTGAATGTGTTGTATAGATAGATTGATTAATATAATCAATAAATATAAAATTATGTATATTAGTAGAGTGGGTTAATAATACTAGAAGTTAAATGTTATTTTAGAAAATAAATGTATAGGATAAAGGTATTTAATTTCAATAATATAATAACAAAGAAATAATTTTGATATAATTTTGAAATTGCCTTGTTTAGAATTGGAAATGGATCTTTTTTATGTGTTTATTTCAAAATAATAATAAGATTATGTGATCAATTCTATTGCGGGTTGATTACGTAATCTTGGGTCATTATTTGTATAGTGTGGATTTGATATATGACCATGGATTTTATATGAGTAATTATGTACTTTTCCTTTTGATTCTCTTAAATTCTTGTCTTTTGTGGGCTATCAAGGATTGACAATATTTAAAAATACATTGGGGAGATCATCAAATTGCATGGGTTGTGTTCTCCTAGATCGAATCCCTTGAGTATAAGTTAGATTTATAATTGTAGAAATGATTAAAGACAACACTCTTTAATCATGCAAATGCTCTAGAATGATGATGTCAGTTTAGGTTCTTTTTAGTGCTCCAATTGAAGTTTTCCTAAAATGATTCATCTTTTTTATGTATGGAATTTCGTATTGGAATTGGATACATGATCAAATGATGAATTAATGCACATTGAATGGATTTTTGAATACCCATAGCAATAAATCACATGATACATGTACCATGTTGGCTCATGGTGAGAAAGAAGGGGATGAGAGTTGAAAAAATATTAATTTAAAAACCTGAAGTTTTGGTATCAATTCTATAGGGTATAGGATTCATCCTACATCATAGGATTGACTTGTGAATAAGAAAAAAATAATTTGGATGAGTGGAATGGATATATAGACATGAGATGTAATAAATGTTAATTATATGCAAATATGTACTAATGTAGATAAGATATAGCTAGATGCAAGTGATTAAGTGTAAATGGATAGGGATGAAAAATAAGGTAATACCACAACTTTGTACAAGGTTGCACCACTTTTTATATATAATTGTATTAATTCATTGTCTCAAAATGGACCTAAAAGTAAATATGAATTGGCAATTGGTGTGCAGATTTCACCATTACATTTTGGACCCATTTGAGGTACATGTGAATCCTAACATGAGCATATATTTCAAACTAAATACTTACAAGAATGCATTTAAAATAAATATTCAAACATGAAAGGACACTAAATTCCATGCAAAGTAATAGACCCCACTAGATCTCATCTCATATATTCATCCTTTGGCATGTATTCTCTATGTAAAGTAATTTAACCCACTAGATCTCATATTTTATTTCATCCTTTGGCATACATGTACTCCACGAGAACCTACAAAATAGAGAAAATATGTGCAATGACAAGATTTTGTCATGTAAATAAATATAATTGTTGTCATGAGGGTTGCACCCTAGATGCTAAGCTTGAAGCTCACCAATCCTGTGAAACATGGAAACACCTTCAAGCCTGTGGGTTGCTCATGTTGAAGGTGAATCTCCAGATTGTGGGATGGTTCCCCTTTTGATCACCTAGAATCTAATGACTTAAGTGGGAAAAAGGAAGATAGACAACTTCTGGAAACCAAAAACTTTGAATGAAAGACTACTTCTAGGAGGTGATGCACCAAAGAATATCTACTATGCAAACTGATTCACAACTAATAATCGGAGAAATATGTTAACACAACTCAACTTGGGCACCTAAATCACATAAATATTTCACAAAGAGGCATGTTTAATATTTCTTTATGAAGGAAAACAAGGTTTTCACAACCTAATAGAGAAGACAAATTGATGAAGCATAATCTATAACCTGTGATAAAACTACTTTTGTGTACATGCAACCATAAATGAGACCAAAAATTAAACGTTTCTTGATTAAAACACATCAAATTTGCATCAAATCATTATAAAGAGGAAAAACACCAGAAATTGAGAAGGTAAACACTGACTATATTGAATATCCTAAAGGAACTTCTGCAAAACTCTAAACAATCTGATGAAAATAAAGTACTATTGTATCAAAACTGTAAAAAATAATGTTGAGTTACAAGTCTTTCCAATCTCTCTTCAATGTGTTAGAGAATAAAAGAAGCAAGAAATGAGAAAAAGAATAAGCCCTTTTCGATATATACAATAGAGGGCTTCAAAGAGCCAGGAGGTGGAACTAGCAGCTAACTGAAAGTGAAAAATATCTCCAAAATCCCCCTCACAAGAAAAGATGAAAACCCACGAAAAGAGGGCCCACAACTAAAGAAAATTGAGCTCAAATAGCTGCAAACTCCTCTCAATGTGCATGACCAAAAGAACTCCAAAAAAGGCTCCATCAACTGAAAAGGAGACTCTAAAACCTTAGTTGAACTCCACTCTTCTATTTTTGCATGTGTATTTGACAAAAATAATCTATTTTAACAATTATTAAAAACAATCAAAGTGATTGTTTTAATAATTTTAAAAGCATGCCCTTCTCCCTTATGGTGAATTTCTATAAAAAAGATTAAGGCAATATTAAATTTTTACTTTAATAGTTGTTTAGAATACAATATTTCTCCTAAATGCATGCAAGAATATAAAAGGGGTTTTCAAAAGTTTTGAAAAATAATTACAAAACCCCTTATAACTCCCAAGCTCCATCATCAAACTCACGGGTCCCTTTTTTTATTATTAGGTCAATTGACTTAAAATTGAATACCATGGGCATCTTTCAAATGTAATGATTTATCTTTAAAACATAGTCAAAAAATACCCATTGGATTAGGGCATCAAGTAAAAAGCCTCGAACCCTAGAAAATTTTCATTTTACATTTTATCACTTTCTCAACATATTATTGTGCCACCATGATGGATAGCTAGGGTTTGAAGTCTTGCTTAAGCTACTATTGGAGCTCTGTTTTGTGAATGGAAGCTCGACATTCAACATGTGGGTTTCATTGGAGCCTTCTATTCTTTGTAATCTGCCATTTGACTTTGGAAAAAACCTCATGGTCTGTTGTGAAAAGAAGGAAACTATGGCAGGAATCTCTCTTTTTCCTCTTTATTTGTATGGAAAAAAACTTTCTTTCTAATGCTCTTTTGTAGAAAAATGAGAAAATTTCTATATTTCATGCTTTCCTCATGCCCGCGGGTTTGTTTTTTGCATTGGGTTTATACCCTGTTGCTAGTCATGGCTTCTTTTTCCCTCCATTTGCACCTTCAAGGGTATCATCTTTGTCATGCAGGTCATGATTTATCCATTATACTTGTGAATACTGTGCATTCTAGGAAACTTGATTTCTTTCCTGCAAAAGAAAAACTTGTGTGCCTTCATTCGGCCCTAGACTGTGCATTTTCTTTTCTGGGTGTTTGTGCTCTAGCATATTGAATGGAAAATTGCATTTAATCTCCTTAAGAACATCAAATGTATGATTGCAACTCTCCTTCAGATAAATGATTCTTTGCAAATAATGCCCTACATGCTTTAGTCTTAGATATAAATATCATTCAATGTATTTGTGAGGAATGTAACATAGTGATGAAACACCAAAGTTGTAAATGTTTTCTTGCATAAAATTAAGGAACACTTCCTCCTTTAGATAATGTTTCTTTTGCTGAATACTACTATGTATATTCTTTGGTATTGGAATTATTTTGACATACCTATGTTAGATATGTTGGACTAACCGCCAACATCTCCCTTCAGGTTTGTGACATGGTTTAACTGCCTCCCGTGGATCTTAACTGACATTTGTATCTAGCATTGACAAGTCGATATTTTGGTGCAACGGAAAGGCCAGCAATTGGTATCAGAGTTGGTCATGGGTTTGAACCCCTCGGGTGATGTTGAGGGGGGGATTGTTGGACTAACCGCCAGCATATCCCTTCGAGTTCACGACATGGTTTAACCAACTCTCGTGGATCTTAACTAACACTTGTATCAGGCATTGATAGGTCGATCTTTTGGTGCAAAGACAAGGTTAACAAGATACTCACAACCATGTATTTCATTTTTGTTGATTCTCACAATCATTCTTACACCTATATTTGTATCTTTATGACTTTTGGACAATAATGATTATCCTCTCTTTGAAATTTTCTTTAGTTGCTTACATAAATGCATTTTACCTTATCATAGTGACTGAGATCTATTTTCCTCTCCTATATAAAGGAAGTTCATATATTTTTGATTGAGCATATCATAACTGATTAAAAACTTGAATCACTATAACATGTTTGGTGAATATTAAAATGATCGAAGGCAACCTCAGTTTTTTCCATAAATGATACTTCACTATCATAGAATGGGAATACCCTCATTGATTAGGGTCACGATTATGAATTTAAGGTTGTCATTTCACACCTGGGTTCTTGTCTTGGTATATGAAGTACAAGCTTGCATACTGCCTTTATCTCTTTCCTTGTGACCTGCAAGTCTGCATTATGTAGAATGGGCCCTCATTATGCATTATCATCATGATGGTTGTATCTTCAAAAAGAAACCTACCCACTATGTCTGCACTTTATTTCTTGCTAAGTAAATTCATCTTTATTTTTTAAACCTTAAAGGAAGCTAGCTATTCTTTGTTGACTGCATTGCACTTAAGGTGATATTCAAATATGTTGCTTCTTATAGCAGTTTATGAATGAACTGTAGCATCAATGTATGCATCCTTATGATATAAACAACATAAATGATGATGATACAATCAATAAATGATATAAAAACATGATGTAAAACCAGTGACAACATAAGAACATGTATGTAAACATGGTTTTCTTGGTTAAAAATGATGCTCCTTTGTTTCGTTCTATAAAGACTGCAAATTGAATTCTTGTACATTAAGAATGTTGGGCTCAACCCTTGTGGGAGACACATTTCTCTCCACATGCTAAAATGTTAAAAAAGATGAATCATGAAATGAAAGATGAACCTGTACCTGCACAATGAACAATCAAATTAGATAAAACAATGAAGCTTGGTGCTCTTCTTGATGATTTCACTTTCATTTGATGATCTGATTTAGCTACTTTGCATTTATCTGATAATGGATTAATTGATTTAATGCAACATAGTTGTAAGTTATATATTTTTTGATGAAACATGTGATTAGATTTCATGTCCCAAGCTCTAACAAAATCTTTCAATCATTTGCAGGTGCATTTGGAGATCGGGAACAAGAGGAACTAAAGATAGGAGGATCAAGCTAAAGATTGAAGGACCAACATCAACACTAACCCTTAAGGAAATAATGGATATGATCTCTTGTCATGTGTTTTTCCCTTTAATTAATCTTCAGATGTATAGCTTACATACTTTGTTGAATTAAATCAATTCAGTCATTCCCACAGCTTGTGTGGGATATTTAAGCACTCTTTTGATCTTAATGAATGAAACAACAACATTGTATACATTTCCATTTTCAAAATGAATGAAATACAACATTGTATAGATTTCCATTTTCAAAATGAATGAAATACAACATATGATGCAATTTGTATAATCTCTTTCTATTGTAAATCATTGCATAATAAAAACTGAACTACTTTTGAAACTTCAAATGCAAATGATTAGGATTAGCAGAAATTTATTGAAGTACCTTTCACTTTAGATGTAACAATTGTTTCAGCTCTACCAAATTGAGTTGTAGGTGAAATTTTGGTAACAATAATCACAATAGAAAATTAAATTTTACTATCAATAATCATGAGAAGGAGAAAGTGGGGTTAGATTATTTTTATAAAAAGTGGTATGGTAATGCTTCGCTCTATGTAATTGTCATAAAATAACATGACATGTTGAGCACTACCATATTATGTGATCAATATCTATCTATACATAATGATGAGTCCCTATGTAGGAACCTATAATTATTTTCAAGCTCAACAAAGGAGTGATATTAAAAAACATGTCCACTTTCAATCAATTGCATCTATTGGATGAAAAGAATTATAGATGGAAAAAATATATAAGCAAGATAAGTATATAAACATGTAAATTATAGAAATTAAATCAATATTATGAATACACATGTGATAATTAATTAATATATCTTGAATGATAAACATCATAAGAATATGACATAGGCAAATGATAATGGTGATGAGACCTAAATAGCTAGAAACACCCATGTAAGGACATTAGACACTAGGCTAGGCATATGCCTTGATTATGTCATATAAGAGAAATAACACACAATGCTTGGGATAAGGAAATGAATCTCTAGTGGTAATATAGGTCGAGATAATGTGGGGAAGGTTGTGGTGTCCCTTGTATAACTCTTTGTGCATGATAATCATTTGAGAATAAAATAAGATAATTAAGCCATAATGTTCCTTGATGTAATATGATGGATCTTATCTAACATGATTAGGAATGCAAGCACAATGATATAATATGTGGTTAGGAAAGTGCATGTAGAAGTGATCTCCCTACATGGGAAAGATAATATGATGAGGCACATAGAGTTTAATGGGCATAATAAATATCATAAATAATGTATAGCTACCCAAGTTAAAAGATAAGATGGCCCTTGGTGGCTAGATAAATTTCATGTGTTAATCATGATAGGAGTTCATGTTGATAGATACATGCATAGGTGCTCATAGATGAGATATGATTGTGAAGGGACATGTAAAAAGTGTTTCATTTTTTCAAGCTTCATTCTTCAGCTCAATAATTGATTTACAATAAATGATTGGGGCACATGGAATGATGAATATATTGGTGAAAATTTGGGAAAAGTTTTCTATATGAGTTTCTTGAGATGAATATATAAGAATCATGGAAATTTAATTATCAATGTGTATTGTATGTCATAAATGCCATCAATTCAAAAAAAGGTGAGATAAAAATTAGAGTGGATCATTTGTCACCATCAATAATGTGTGTCATCATTGACATGATTAGTTTGGTTTGAAAATATATTTTATAGGACTTCTGGTTTGTGATTTTGTAAATTTGTACTTAGCTAAATATATAAAGATGAATAGTGAAAACACTTTTATTTTCATCTGTAAACTTAGTAATTTTTGAATTTGTGGTGTAGACACAAAGATAGGTTTCTACATAGGGTTCTTGAGTGTTGGTATGTGTAGCCTGATTATGCTCTAGGTTAAGTTTTTGGCCTTCGTGAAATGGCTTCCCCCCAAAATTAATTACTTATTATTTTAATAAAGAAATTGTTGTTAATTCCTAATGTAAATTGGCTGAATTTAGTCTTAAAAATTCCTGAAATTTCACTTTTTCTGTTGTGGATTGAAACACCAATAGTCACACATGAGAATGTGTTACTCACAACAAGGAAATTTGTGGATTAAGTAATGAATAGCACACAAGGAAATTTATGGATTAAGTAATGAATAGCACATAAGGAAATTTGATAAGTCATGGTTAAGAGAAATGGACACGTAGCAAAGAACGTGGAAGTGGATCATTGGTTTGGTGTGTATCATGAAACATCAGTGTGTGAGGAAACTCAGAGAAATATTTGAAGTTAAATACACAACATATTTCTACAAGCTAATAAAATTGTATTTGGTTGGAAGTTTAATAAAAACTGAAATAGTTGTTTTGTGGACATAGCCCAAAGGGTGAACCATGTTAAAAAAAAATGTTTTGCACCTCTATCAATTCTATTCTCTATTTTGTTATTTAATTTTTCATTATAATTGGTAATTAATTTCTCTATTCTGTCGGAAAATCCTAACATTGAGTATATTCCAACATCAAGCAAGTGAGCTCCTAGATGTGGCAAGTGGACTTTTTGACCTTTTTTGAAAATGTTCAAATTGCTATAAAATTAATGTAGGATCATTTTTAGCTTTAGATTTGGCTTGGAGATTTAGCACACTAGGTATAAGTTTGATTAATAGGATTGACCCTAGGGTGTCAAACTAACTAGTAGGTTTGATTTCACTTACAACATCTATCCTTGGTAATGAATTACTATGTTTCTTCATTATTGATTTATTTTTATTATATGTGGACTAATTATGTAGTTGGATATCCACAAGAGACTACATGATTTTATAGAATGTCTCCAGAGAGAAGAGAGACTACATAATCGATAAGCTATGAGTATGAGCACTTGACACATACAAATGCCAATTAGGCTCTCTTAGAGAAAATGAAGGTGAGGCATATGGAGATGATACTCATATTACATTATGCAGTAGGATGCTCATTGATCTTATAAAGAGGTGGGATTCAAACACCAACTGTTCCACTTTACCATAAGTGAGATCATGATGACCTTGCAGGACATGTGGCACATCATGTATCTTATAGTCAAGGGGAGATGATTTGAGACTCATCACATCATATAGTAGGAGGACATGGATCTTTATTAGTGGTGTATAAAGAACACATGTTATCATTGGGATGGAGTGCCATACAATGATATTATTCTTGGTGGTCTATCCCAAGGGCACACATGACTAGATTGTTTGTATTTTCATCTTATTAGATGGAAAGAGTTTGAACATCTCTTATGGTCTTGTTTTATCATGCCCATATTTACACATGGGCATGAATGCCAACACTTCTTTTATTTACACTACAAATTATTCAAATTAAAAAAAATCATTGCATTACACATGGTAGTGTACCATGTGAAATCAATAATGTTGCACATGCAACACATCCAAGAGAATTCCATGATAATGTGAGGAATAATATCATACATGATGGGAAGTATATAGTATATGCTACATAGGTTTTGATGATGAAGACATCCTAATATAGAGAATGATATCACTTGTTGTGACATCTCAGGGAAAATACACCATGAGGTATTGCCTGCTTTGAGCTCCTATATGAGACTGGGTCATTCATAATTTAAAGTGTGATGTAACAACCTAAACAATACAACCATAAAATTTCTTATACATTAACCAAGATAAACATCTCAATGCTAATAAAATGGTATTTAAGTTAACATTTTATCAACTAAATTATTAATTTCCATGACACAATGTTACAATCATATGTAATTTATGCAAGTGATATCCAATAAGAATCTACATAATATATAACTCACACTCAAGTAACTTATGATAAGGAAGTACATCAAAAGTTACATCTCAAGTACATAGTAATAATATGAAAGTCTCACAAATACATGTCTACTACTTAGCTATAAAGATGACATAATTTCATAATCGAGATATAAATAAAAAATACAACCATCTTCCATGATAAGAGTATAACAGATCATGAGACCAACCACATATATACAAGCGGTCTAAGAATAATATACACCACAATAGCATATTAAGAACTCCAAGCTTAATATACAAGATAATCATCCAATTAGATCATATGCTCTTGTTGTTGATTGGGAAAGGGTTTGAACCCACAATGAGGATGTCTCTTTCCTCCCCATCCATCATTTAAGTGAAGAAGCACTATCCATAATCTAAAGGTTTGGTACCACATAATATTAATGATTATATTTCTTAGTTCATTGCTTTAGTAACATGCATCATACATGTGAAACCATAGACTTAAAATATTTAAAATATATGGAATATGTTTCACAATGCACACTCTTAATAATAGGAACATACCAAATAATAATTTCAAGATAAATAATATTCATAATACATTATTTATATAATATAATACACATATGAATGCAAGGAATTGAAAAAGATAAAACATGACTATCAATGAAAACCACAAGTTGTTTTAACCTCATAGGGTTAAACTTAGTACAACACATCCAAGACCATACACAACATCCACATGAATTACTACTCGCATCCCATACTACAAAATATCTCTTCATGTGAAGATATATACATTTTTATTAACACATGCCCAAGGTAGGACTACATGTATCCATTACTACATGAATCCTAACCTTTGCACACCATAAGTATCCAAGTATACCAATGTCAATAATTCAAATATAAAACCATACACAAAAGAAAACGCACATAAAGAAAACACACATAAATAAAGTGCATATAAACATAGAATACAAGCATCTCAATCATTATAAACAAAATATAATAACAATGACACTCACATAAAAAAACCACACAAGGAATCCACAAATATGAAAATCACACCTAGTCTCAAAAACCCATCCATAGAGTATCTCCAAATTGTGTAGGATACCTAAGTACCACTACCTCACATAAGAAAATAATGTTAACTATAGATACACACCACAAAGAACCCCTACCACAAGGTAAAAACAACATGTATGCCAATGCAAAAGGTAATAATACTTATCTTGGAGATATCCTAGCTCTAGTGGTACAAGATGGCCATAAAATAGCTTGTTTGTGGACCCTCTGCCAATGAGAGCACTAGATACTATGGTGATGTGAGGCCTATAGTGAGGTGGGAAAGCTCAAATCTCAACAAAATTTCTTAAGGGTAACAATGTCTCAAGGTATTGAAACCCAAGTATAGAAAAATAGATATTAACCATCCTAAACCATAGGAAAACATTGTATTCCATTCTTTTAAATAGAACCCATGAGATAAATGACTTTTAAAATAAGTCACATTCCATCCTTTCAAATGGAATCCATGAGATAAACTTCTCCTACACCCTATCCTTTCATATAGAACTATACTCTCACGAGTATAATCATGACATAAAAGATGTCATATACAATATAATTAACTATTACATAATAGATGTCACCCATAAACCATGACACAAAAGATGCCACAAATCAAATATGATGTAAAATATGTCATATATCAATAAAAATCATCTATGACACAAAGATGCCATATAAATCAAGAATGACATAGAATATGTCACAATTAGCATTTAAATCAAGCATGAAACTTGAAGAATGTCACAATTCAACACATATAAACCTTGAAAAGATGTTACAAATAAATAGATTTAGCTTCCCAGGGAGACAAAATAACACCAAGCTAAGTTGGATTTACATGAACATAAAAGGCTAATAAAATATTATACAACATAATTCATATAGTCAAAATATAGTCATACAAATACTTAGGTATTGTATGTACAATTCTAGACACCTCTAAGAAGTAAAACTACAGTTCTCTTTCAAGATAATATAATGTCACACTATAGTAACTTTATGGTTTTAAATCCTATAATTCTAATTAAATTATATAATTTTGATCAATCATTATACAAAATATATCATATGAATAAATAGAACAATTGATAATACTTAATTTTGGTATTTTTCAATGTAGATAGATAGCTACTAAATAATTAATACCTCATTATTTAAGAACTTGGTATGGCTAATATTTATATATAATTTAGATAGCATATTATTCCACCTTTCCTAAAATTTATAGAAAAGACTAGCTCATAAAAGTATATTTTTTTGGGAAAAATAAAAACTTATTTGAGACCTCTTTAAATAAATATAAACCATAAGGATTTATAGATGGTCATCACTATTATAACATACACCATCACTATTATAACATACACCATGTAAGAATGATCCACCATGGGAACCTATAAAACAACTTAATAGTGCTCATGAAAAAGATAAATATCCTCTTGATTCCTAACCCTAATAAGCTAAAGTTACCTTTATTGAACATCATGATAAGTGTGAGGTGTTATTGATATTTATCATGATTTAAATCATCCCAATAAAAAAAATTTCCTCTATGATTCCCTTCATAGGCCCATTTAGCTAAACAATATACCACCCTATTCCATTCTCTAGGAATATGCACAAAAGATATTTAGTCAAAATTTACTACGAGACCCATAATCTACTTGACTACAAAAGCCAATCTCTAGGAGGTCTCTTGGAGATTCCTCTAGTTGTTCAACAAGGATATAGGAATCATAGAGTTAGTTTCACACAAAAAACTCCATACCATTGCATAAGCTCTTTATATATCCTTTAGAATCACCCAGGATTCTATTTGATTATTGGAGTCTAAACCCAAAAAAATAGAGAAAAGAAAATGAACTAAGCCTTCACTATGTTGACCAACACCACAATTCTTGCAACACCTAGATTACCCTAGATTAGCCAACAATATTAGTTTTAAGGAAACCACAAGGAGACCACCCATTTTATAGATCTAATCACTTTCTTAGAGACCTAAATCCTAGTTCTAGGTCTAGTATATGATGAATGAGATAGATATAGCTCAAATATTTTAACTAGGCGTAAATCAAAAGAAGTGAATGAATCATCCATATTGAATTTATCCAAGAAATAATCTCTTTGATTATCCTTTTTATTTTAAACTAGATATACAAGACTCTACTATGGTACTCTTAAAAGATTCTCTTATTATGTTCCAACCAAATATACCAAAAAATAAATGAAGGACTAATTTCCCAAGCAGCTAGAAGAAAGGAAGTGGAGGCAAGAGGGCACCTCAAGATATTCCAAAACTTAGAAAAGGAGGTAACCTAAATAACAAGTATTTTCCATAGCCTCTACCATAATTTCAAAATTTATTTAAAAAGTGGCATTTATAATGACTAATGCACTCCTCATTATTTCCACAAGAAAACAAATAGGCCCTTGAAAATATCTCTTCCTAATGTTATATCAGGTGAGAAATTTATTCTAACTCAAAATCCATAAAAATAAATTACATTTAGGCCATATAAATCTATTCCAAATTTTCGTCCACTAAGAAAACTTTGCATTCCGTCTTCTCTAAATATCTAGAGTTTTCAATACCCAAGAGCAATTGTATAAACTCCTTTTGATTAATAACCCCAAGCAAGGAAATTTGAGTCCTCCAAGGAACTACATGGTCTCTCAAAAAAAATTGAATCCAAAGAATCATGATCCTCTAAAGAACCTCCACCTAGCTAGCTCCAAGTCTCTCTCCACCTATAGATTATAGATCTTCCTAGATAAATATGGTACTTAAAGTCAATAGCCTTGGACCACCTTGTTGCTAGAAAAATGTAATATAGTGATTGAAGTTGGGGGGGAAAGGGTGAGAGAATAGGAGTATTATTATCCCATGATTTATCCAAAAATAATGTATTATTATCCTTATTAACTATCTAGAAGATCCCCTTATTAATAAGAATAAAACTATTTTTTATAGTTTTCAAAATCATAGACCCTTTCCTAGACATATCCATTCAGAGAATATCCTCCTTAGTTACCCCTCTTAGATATTTAAAATTAAGATTTTTTTCCCAAGGATGGCCTAGATTTTTGTACCATATCCAGTATAATTTGGAAACTAAGGCTTGGAAATTGAGCTCAGAGTGTAAGAACAAGGCCACTAACCTCTTTAGAACTACAAACCAAGTCCCAATTCATAAGACTCCAATTTTTACTTTCTAATTTTCTTGCACATAATAAATTCCAAGAAAGAACATCAAACTTCTTAAGAAATATCCTAGGAGCTACTAGAATTAAAAATCTATATATACAGAAAGGATTATAGGATATATTTTAATAGAGTCAACTGACCTACCCACTAAAAATTATAATTTATAACCCTTGATTGGGGTCTATATAGAATCTTATTCCATTGGTCTCTTCTAACACTTTTGACAAAAAGAGTAATTCCTAGATACTACATAGAAAGAGCTCTAATTTGAAAATGAATAATATTTATAATTCTATATTGAATGGGCTTTGGTGTGTTGAAAAGAAGAAGATACTAGATTTGTCCTCATTGATTTGTTAGCCAGAAGTAGATAAATAAATATCTAACACTTTTCTAAATTTAATTGCCTCCTCTATTTTAGGTATCCCCATCAAGGAAATTTCATCCATGAATTGGATATGAGATTGAGAAATACTATTGTTTTCCCAAGACTAGCCTTGAATGAATCCTCTCATTTGATACCTCTTTATTAGTTGGCCTAAACCTTTTTCCATTAAAATAAATAAATAAGGAGATAATAGATCTCCCTATCTAAGAATGTAGGAGGTTGAAAAAAGAGATGAAGGAATACCATTGATTAATATAGAAAAGGATGTCCAAGTCACACAACTCATAGCCCACTTGATCCAATTTGAGAAAACAAAAAATCCTATAAGATGTTAAAAAAAATATCAATTGACCTTGTCATAGGCCTTAGACATGTCCAACTTAATGGACATAAATTTTTCCTTTGAAATAGACATAGAGTGAATGGCTTATATTTTCACAATAATACCATCCAAAATTTGAAACCCTTTCACATAACCTCCTTGCTTAAGGGATATAAGCAATATCAAACACTTCTTCAACCATTCTATAATAATCTTGGTGATTATCTTGTAACATTACGTAGAGTGATAGTGTGAGATGAGTCTATGGAGAAGGATCCTTTTTAGGAATTAAATAAATAAAGGTAGCATTGATAGATTTAATATTTTTCTTGATAATTTGGGACTCTCAACCACCTCTAACAAGTCAAACTTTAAGATTTCTCAAAACTCCTAAAAAAATATATTGGAAAACCATTAGGCCTATGAGACTTACCCTTCTTCATCTAGAAGAAAACCGACATAAGCTCCTCCATTGAGATGGGTTCCAAAATTATTGTGTTCATGTCATATGAAACCAAGGGAAGGATACATTCAATAATAAGTCTCTCAGTGTCCATATCCTAAAGTCCTTGCTCAATGAAAAGTGAGGAAAAATGCCTAACAACTTCATTAGAGATATCTTAAAATGAAGGAAAATTTTCTCCCTTAATATAGCAAGTGTGGCAATAAAATTACCATTTATATGCTCCTTTTTTGAATTATAGAAGAAATTAAGTGTTTTCATCACCTTACTACAACCAATCAATTTGGTATTTTTGTTTCCAAAAAATCTACTCATGAAGCTCATATTCTGATAGTTCCTTAGAGAGAATAGATTCTTCCCATAGAATCTCCTTTGTCATGCCCTCATTATTAATCTAAAAGGTGACTTTATCGAATTTATCTTGAAGGTGTGCTTTAATTTGGAAAATATTTCTAAAAGTGGATATATTCCTATTCTTGAGCTTGTACTCAACAAATTGAAGCTTCATGAAGGAGTATATGGCTATACCAAAGGAAAGCTTCCCTTCCATTCACCATCACTCCATAAGCTTATACAAATCAGATTCCCACAACCACATAAGTTGGAACTTGAAAGGGAGATTTTTTTAAATCATGGCATTGCAAAGAGAATATGATGAGCTAATGGCCAATCCATTTACATCCCAAATCTCTTAGAATGGGGTCGAATTGTTACTAAAATAAGATATAGACTCAAGGAATCTATCTAGATTTTCTAAGATAGGTTTTGTCCCACAAATTTTTTGATTATTCCAAGTGAAAATTCCATTTCTTGGAATCACATCTGCTAGATTAAGAGAGGATATGTTATGCCTCGATAATTTAGAAGAAGACCCAAGACACTCAATACCCCCTCTTTTCTCATTCAGGCTAGCAATAACCCCAAAATTTCATGGTCAAAATTCATATGATCTACACTCTATTATTTTTCACTTACCACCTTTAGAAATATTATCCATGACATTTCATAACATGCATCATAAGTGGGTCAATATTCATAATCCATTTTATAACCTCCCTCTTAATCATGCTCTTATGCATTATAATATCTCTTATATCATATATTTGTCATATATTCTCATACAAATCCTTAAAAATAATATATTATTTTACAAATATAATTACACACATGAATACCAAAATAAAAATAAATTATGCATGGTATAATGTCCAAAGAATAAAGTGGGATTCCCCATTTCATGAGGACATATAAATAATAAATAATTAAATAATCCAAAAATTAGGACTTGCAAGGTTTGTGACACACCTAACCCCAATAAAATGAAAGGTAGTAGATGTACAAAATATGCTTCTTCCTATACTAATATATGAGAGGAGGTATGTAAAAAACTTAAGCTAATCATACATTTGCAAGGAAATAAATAAAAGAGAAATGGATCATAACACAATGATTTGTGTGGGGAAATTCCTTTTAGGAGATAAACCCCACACTCCAAAGAAACTTAATGTATTAATCAATAACAGAAGGTTACAATACAATTGTAGAGTTTAAGCCTTTACAAGAGTATCACGAACCAAAAATTTGGAATGATTCTAGAAACATAATAGTACCTACAAAACTCACTATTAAAACCCCCATCTCAAGTACCCATTAAATAGGAGATGAAATACATGAAACCATCAAATTATAATTAGGAAACCATGAGCTAAAACCAACCAAAAAGTGGCAGTGCTCAAATCCCAAGATGACTCCATAGGCTAGAAATATCATATTCAATCTACTTGTCATAAAATCATCATAATATAATCAACAACTTGGGCACTCCATTTTAGATCCATTATCTCAATTCAAAAATTCCTTATAATGTATCATACCACATGTTATAAATTGGCCAATAAGTGTAACTCCCTCTTACAACTCATACATGTTCTTACATTTCCAATGTGAGAAGCTCAACTTCTAGAGGCCATAAATTTTTATTTTGAAATATTAATGGGGTGTTTTAAAAAAAAATGTAGAGTCCAAAGAGGTCCATGTACTAATCATTAGGAACTAATGTCAAATTATTGAAATATTTATTTTGACCAAAAATAACCTCTGTAGCCAAGAAATTGAGTTTTTTTTAAAATTATTTTATAGCCCATAAATTGGATTTTTTATATTCTTAACATTAGGAACAAGGTTGAGACACCTTTCTTAAGAATTTCCATATTTCACCATGATGTACAAAGATAATCTTCTTGAGGGTCCTTCTTACATGTAATTTATTTATCATCAAATTATACATCATTATTTCTTATGTGGCCAATAGACTCAATCAAATATTTAATCAATAATGACATAAAATCAAACTAACTTGAAATTTCTCTAGTGTTTTTTAATATGATATCTCCATAAAATGGTAATGTGCATACAGAACCCCATGAAGATATTTTAGATTTAGTCTTTTTATTTATTGAATAATGTCATACTCCTTTATTTTAGATGTAGCTTGAGTTACAAGAGGTAGGTTAAGAATATTTATTAGTATGATATGTGGTGGTATACTTCAACATATTATCATCTTCCCGACCTTTGATGTTTATGCCTTACAATATTATAATCATGTGAATCTAGGATGGCATGAAAGTAATATTGGAGATTGTGGGATATTGCTGATATGTGGTTGTCATTGATGTCAACACTATTGGCATTAATGTATTTAAGGTTGTATATGTCGAGGATATTGAGAAAATTATAATAAAATAAGTTGTAGGTTGTCAGTGATGCAATGAAGTTTAGTATGATGGCTAGCTCAGTATATTGAGGATAAGGAGTTACGGATTAAAGGGTTTGTTGACAAGTATATCTAGTTTATCCACCTAAAGTTTTAGAGGTTCGCATGCAAATTTGATCAAGTTATGAGTATCGATGTTCCGATAGTTGTTTTGTTGTTGTAGCTGGTGTTCCTGAAAGAAGATGTGATTCTAGTAATCTGAGTTGTTGTGGATGCTTCTGTGGTGATTCATGATGCTTGTGGATGTTTCTAGATCGTTCTCCATCTGTGTTGTTGGTTCACATCTATTTTTGTGCTTGTGATTGGTGATTTTATTTTGATAGTTCATGTTTTTCATGACCATGGCCGACAGGGTGATTGTAGCGTGTTGTGGATCTTTGAGGCTAATTATTTAAGGTGTTTCATGTTCGAAACATGTTGTTTTGGGTCCTTGCTATGTTTTGGCCGACATTATTTGATTCGCATTGATAAATTGTTTATTAATTTGGGCCAACAGTTTGTACACATTTCATATTTTGTTGAGTCGACATGTAGCTGATGTTATCCTTAGTTGCAAATATATATGATCGATTGTTATACCATTTGATGCATGGCATGAATTGGAGAGCGAGATTTGTGAGTTCTATGTGTGAATAATGTTCTAATATTTCAAAGACAAAAGTAAAGTGTGAAGAAGAGTGAGTAGAAGGAAGCATTCATGTGCTTAACCGAAACTATAATCAAGAATTAGCAAATGATATTTTCTCAATTCAAATCTTTGGGTGTAATCCGAATGTGACTGTAAGACAGTGTGTCTTCCTTTGGGCAGTAAGACTTTTGTATTTGAGCAGTGAGCTCTAGGAAGTGTGCTTGAATGCATGTGCATTCCCCATTTGTAATATTTTTAACAGAGTATAATCTTGTAGATTAACCTCCACCATGGTTTTTCCCCTAACATGATTTTCACACAAAAATATTTGTGTTATGTGTATTTTTGATGTGGTGATGGTTAATGCTTTCATGTTTATTTATCTCATCTGAGATTAAGTTTAATAAGTATAATTTATGTGACAACTTATTCACCCCCCTCTCTCAGTTGTTTGCCCTTGTGTTGCCAACAATCGGTATCAAAGCAGGTTCCTCTAGAGAAGCTTGATCGCTTGAGATGATCTAGGATGGTGACATACAAGAAGGATAGTCTGAGATTTGATGGAACAAATTATTCTCTTTGGAAGGCTCGAATGGAGTGTCATCTGAGATGCATTGGTGAACCTTACTACATGATTACAAAGAATAGATATATCACCCCACATAATGGTCCTTCTACTGCAGGTGAGATTAAGGAAGTAGAGTATAAT
The DNA here is from genome assembly GCA_007115665.2 of Sequoiadendron giganteum. Classification (NCBI taxonomy): domain Eukaryota; kingdom Viridiplantae; phylum Streptophyta; class Pinopsida; order Cupressales; family Cupressaceae; genus Sequoiadendron; species Sequoiadendron giganteum. Next base: position 719,258,808 of record CM021101.1, read on the forward strand.
ATCAGGGCTAAGGAAGCATTGTTGAGTGCTCTGAGTGATTCTGAAATGAAAAATGTAATGGAGTTGAAGACTGCTTATGAGATCTGGAAAAAGTTGGAAACTTTTTATGAAGGTCATAACCATGTGAAGATTGCTAAGCTGCAGAGCCTGAAAGGGAAATATGAAACATTGAGAATGGGTGAAGATGAGAACATCACTTCTTTTATGTAGAGAGTGAATGAACTTGTGTGTAGTATCAGATGTACTAGTGGAACATTGGAAGTATAGGAGATTATTGCTAAAGTGCTCAGATCCTTGCCTGCTGCATACAAACACAAAGTTGTTGCTATTGAGGAGATTCGAACTGTGAAAAATGTAACCAGAGACATGTTGATTGGTAAGCTTGCTGCTTTTCAGTTAAGTGAGTTTGGTGAATCTCTTCCTAAGACAAAATCTGCATTCAAAGCTACTATCTCCGAAAAATATAAAAAAAGTTATGATCCGGGAGAAAGTTCTTTGAGAAAAAATTCCAAATATGAGCAAGAAATGAGAGAGATTGAAGAAGAAGAGAGAAAACTAGATGAGCTTGAAGCACTTATTGTCAAGAGGGTAGCCAAAGGAGAAGGTAAGTATAAAGGGAAATTGCCTCTTAAATTTTTTTCTTGCAATAAGATAGGTCATTTTTCCTCAAGGTGCCTTGAAAGAGTTTCTAAGCCAAGATCTAACAAGCGTAGATTCCAAAGAAAGTGTTATTTTGTTGTTGATGAAGGTGTGACAAATGACGAATCTGATAAAGGAAATGCAAGTGAGGATGAATGGGTATTTATTTATATCAAGGAAAATAATCTTGTACCTACTCATTCTACTAGTTGCATGAATGTAGAGAAAGCTCTAGCTATTGGAGTTGAAGAAAAAGATGAATGGGTGATTGACAGTGGATGCTCTCATCACATGACATGTGATAAAAGTAGATTTGTGAGCCTGGAAAAGTATGATGGTGGTGTTGTAATATTTGGTGATGACAAAGCTGGAGTAATTCATGGCAGAGGATCTATTTCTTTTGATGGTAAGCATAATACTAATGATGTGAACTATGTGTTGAAGGTTTAAAGCATAATCTCTTAAGTGTTGGACAGATGGTTGACAAGGGATATAATATTCAATTCAAGGATGGAAAGTGTAGAATATTGAGGAGTTCTGGAAATGTGATTGCATCTGGTACAAAAATAAAAGGTAATATCTTTCACCTAAGTACCACTAGTAAAAGTTGTTTGACTGCTCAAGTTGATGAAAGTTGGTTGTGGCATAGGAGATTGTGTCATGTAAACTTTGACAATATTATTAAAATAATTTCTACTTAGGCAGTGAGAGATCTTCCTAAGTTGATAAAACCTACTAATACTATATGCAAGGAATTTCAGTTAGGGAAGCAAACTAGAGTTTCATTCCGAAGCAAACAACATTGTTCAAATGAAGTATTGGAGCTTGTGCATATTGACTTTTGTGGTCCTTCTAGAGTCAGAAGTCTACAAGGAGATAGGTATTTTGTGTTACTTATTGATGATTATTGAATATTAAGTTAATTTTTTTTGTGAAGAGCATGGGATAAAGAGACAATTATCAACCCTGTGGACCCCTCAGCAAAATGGAGTTGTGGAAAGGAAGAACAAGACAATTCAAGAAGTTGTTAGGACTATGATGTTGGAAGGAAATGTTCCTCATATCTACTGGAGAGAAGCTGTGAGTACTGTCATTTACACTCTCAACCAGGCACAAGTCAAAGCTGATACTGGTAAGACTCCTTATGAGCTATGGTTTGGTCATAAGCCTATTATTAGATACTTCAAAATCTTTGGGAGTAAATGCTATATCAAAAGAGATGAAGATATAGGAAAGTTTGATGCTAGAAGTGACGAAGGAATCTTTCTTGGTTATTATACTAAAAGTAAAGCCTACAGGTGCTACAATAAGAGATTAAGGAAAGTAATTGAAAGCACTAATGTAAAGGTTTATGAACACACATTTAGACCATCTAGAACCTGCAAATATGATTTAGATGATCAGAATACTAGTACAGATAAAGGAAAGAAAGATCAGACTCTAGACAAGGAAAATCAAGAGGAAGAAACTAGTGAAAGTGCATAAGTAAGATCACAAGAGCCTAAAGTTCAAGAACAACCTAAGACTCCAAGGTATGTAAGACTAAATCATTCAGAAGATCAGATTATAGGTGATAAGAACAAAGGTGTTCAAACTAGGAGAAGAATTGCTGAAGAATATTGTTTGATCTCAAAGATTCAGCCTAATAATGTTAATGAAGCATACAAAGATGAACATTGGGTGGAAGCAATGAAAAAGAACTACTAAAAATTGAGAAGAATGATACATGGATTCTTGTTCCTAGACCTACAGACAAAAATGTAATTGGAACTAAATGGGTCTTTCGAAACAAACTGAATAAGCAAGGTGAAGTTGTTAGAAACAAAGCAAGACTAGTATGTACAAGATATTCTTAGATGGAAGGAATTGACTTTGAAGAAACTTTTGCTCCTATTTCTAGGATTGAAGCTGTGGGACTATTTCTTGCTTATGTTGCTTACAAAAACTTCAAGGTTTATCAGATTGATGTCAAATCAACATTTCTAAATGGTGAATTGGATGAAGAAGTGTATATTGAGCAAACTGATGGATTTCAATTGACTAATCAAGGAGATATGGTTTTCCAATTGAAGAAAGCATTGTATGGACTTAAGCAATCCCCAAGAGCATGGTATGCCAGATTGGACAAGTATTTTTTTAAGATTGGTTTAATAAAGGTATTGTTGATAGTAACTTGTATTTCAAGATTGATCATGATAAAGATTTGATTGTTGAAGTCTTTGTTGATGATATCATTTTTGGAGGAGATGATAGTTTTTGCATGAAGTTTGTTGATGAGATGCAAAGTGAGTTTGAGATGTCTATGATTGGAGAAATGAAATTCTTTTTGGATTGCAAATTGCTCAGCTAGATAAAGGGATCTTTATATCTCAGTCCAAGTATGTGAAAGAATTGCTAAAGAAGTTTGGTATGGAAGATTCAAAGCCAATTGGTACACCTATGGTGATCGGATGTAAGTTGACACAAGATGATGACTCTCCTAAAACAAATCAGACTAGATACAAATCCATGATTGATGGATTGCTCTATTTGACTCAAACTTGACCTGATATCATGAATGCCATATGCATTGTTACAATATTTCAAGCCAATCCTAAGGAATCTCATGTGACAGTTGTGAGGAGGATTTTTCAGGTACTTGAAGGGGACAATCGATTTTGGCCTATAGTATCCTAAAGAAGATGACCTTACTTTGAGTTCTTTTACTGATGTTGATTGGGTAGGAGATGTGGATGACAGAAAGAGTACTAGTGGTGGTGCATTTTTATTGGGAAAGAAGTTGAGTTCATGGTTAAGTAAGAAGCAAAATGCCATTTCTTTACCTACTGCAGAGGCAGAATACATTGTTGTTGCTATTAATTGTACTCAAGTATTGTGGATGAAGAAGATGTTGAAAGATATCAGAGTTGTGTATGATGAACCTATTGCTATATTCTGTGATAATTCAAGTGCAATTAACATTTCTAAGCATTTGGTGCTGCATTAAAACAAAAGCATATATCTATCAAGTTTCACTTTTTGAGAGAGAAGGTGAGTGAAAAGGAAGTCAGATTGGAGTATGTGCCTACTAAGGAACATATTGTAGATATCTTTACCAAGCCCTTGCCTAAGGATACTTTTGAGTATCTCAGAGGGAATCTAGGGGTGATTACCCCTCCTAATCAGAATAAAGATTCAATGACTTGCATCAATCCATGCATTTCATAGTCATATCCTATGATCCAGATTGATATTGTGGTGGATGCTACTCAAGGGGAGTAGCCAGATGTTCAGATATGTGGTTCAGAGCTTGTGTGGAGAAAGATAATGTGTACCTTTGTCATTGATGTCAAAGGGGGAGGAGTCATGTGAAAATTTGTGAAAGAGTTAAGGATAAAAGAGTCAAAACCTAAGGGGGAGAAAGTGTTAAGAGAAAGTATCATTGATGGTGTTTTTCACATCATGTGTTGCCATCAATGCTAAATGGGGAGATTATTGGAGATTGTTGGAGATTGTTGGATATTGCTGATATGTGGTTGTCATTGATGTCAACACTATTGGCATTAATGTATTTAAGGCTATATATGTCGAGGATATTGAGAAAATTGTAATAAAATAGGTTGTAGGTTGTTAGTGATGCAATGAAGTTCAGTATGATGGCTAGCTCAGTACATTGAGGATAAGGAGTTGCAGATTAAAGGGTTTGTTGACAAGTATATCTAGTTTATCCACCAGAAGTTTCAGAGGTTCACATGAAGATTTGATCAAGTTATGAGTATCGATGTTCTGACAGTTGTTATGTTGTTGTAATTGGTGTTCCTAAAAGAAGATGATGTGATTCTAGTAATCTGAGTTGTTGTAAATGCTTTTGTGGTGATTCATAATGCTTTTGGATGTTTCTAGATTTTTCTCTATCTATTTTGTTGGTTTGCATCGATTGGTGTGCTTGTGATTGGTGATTTTCTTTTGAGAGTTCATGTTTTTCATGATCATGGCCGATAGGGTGATTGTAGCATGTTGTGGATCTTTGAGTCTAATTGTTTAAGGTGTTTCATTTTTGAAACATGTTGTTTTGGGTCCTTTATATGTTTTGGCCAACATTATTTGATTTGCATTGATAAATTGTTTATTAATTTGGGCCGACAATTTGTACACATTTCATATTTTGTTGGGCCAACATGTAGCTGATGTTATCCTTAGTTGTGGATATATATGATCAATTGTTAATACCATTTGATGCATTGTGTGAAGTGGAGAGTGATATGTGCGAGTGCTATGTGCGAATAATGTTCTAATATTTTGAAGGTAGAAGTAAAGTGTGAAGAAGAGTGAGCAGAAGGAAGTGTTCACGTGCTTAATCAAAACTGTAATAATGCATTAGTAGATGTTATTTTCTCAGTAAATCTTCAGGTGTAATCCGATGTGACTGTAAGACAACGTGTTTTCCTTTGGGTGGTAATCCTTTTGTATTTTAGCAGTGAGCTCTAGGTAGTGTGCCTGAATGCATGTGCATTCCCCATTTGTGATACTTTTAATATTATAATCTTGTGGATTAACCTCCACCGTGGTTTTTCCCCTAACAGGGTTTCCACACAAAAATCTCGGTGTTATGTGTGTTTTTGATGTGGTGATGGTTTATGATTTCATCTTTATTTATCAGATCTAAGATTAAGTTTAATAAGTATAATTTATGTGACAACTGATTCAGCTGCCCCCCCCCGGTCTCATTTGTTTGCCCTTGTGTTGCCAACAAGTAAGGTGTAGGAGACACATAACCCATATTGGTATAATTGGGGTTGAAATATAGATCATGAGATGTCATCTCTAAGTTCATACAATCCTCATGTGTGAACTAGGGCTAGAAAATACAAAATAAAATCATTAGCCATATTTTTAGAATATACATAGAGTAATCAATATGAATCAAACCATTATAATGTTCTAACACTTTGATACAATATAAACTCACTAGTCCATAGAATGTCATTATCTTTTTGTCAAAAAAAATTTAAAAGTAAGAATGACATGAAATATAACATTGCATTAGTAGACCTACCATCATCATGATCATGATCATCATCATGTAATAGTACTTCAGTAAGGAATACAATATCATCATTCAACATGGATTAATGAAATGAAGCATCAATTAAGTCTACGTGAGAATCTAATGAACGATCATCAAGGCATAATTTATCATCACATGTAGAGATAATCTATGTACAAACATCCATAGATTCAACTTGACATGTAGAAAGATAACCATCACTATACTAATTATCATGTATAAGAGAATAAGTTTCATTCAAGATGCACGAATATAGAGATAAGACTATCATGACATGTAATAAATGTATCATCACTAGGTAAACTAATTCCATGTATAAATGATTTACATGATAGATAAATTTTTAAAGTGTATGCTCATAATTGTCACAAGGAAAAGTATCATCATGATATGTATGGATAAAAGAACTAATCATCTCTAATAGTATAAGGTTTACACTAGCCGATTCAATAAAAGATGGGAAGATAGAACATGATAAAATAACACCTTTGTAGAAAACACATGCATATCCATACCATATAATCCCATTTAATTATATTGGGAATATATGTGTCATATGATATAAAAGATAAGAATATGTCAAAATATGAAGTGTATGTATATAAATCAGCCAAGGAACAAACCTTGCAATGTAGCATGATGATATAGTAACCTAGGGTTGGAGGTTAGAAATAGAGATAAAATGTGTATACGCAAACCTAAATAAAAAAATATGTAAACAAAGTGAATGCAAACCCTATAAAATTTGTAAATAGATGATAAATAAAAGATATTATATTTAAATATTTTAATGTTGATGAAAATCCTTAAAGGAAAGATGCATTGTGTAGGATTGATTAGGTTTACCAAAATTTAAGGAAAATAATCTTTCCTTAAATGTACTCTAGGCTAATATAATCAAATTCATACACATAAGCATAATTAACCTAGATTGATAAATGAATTCAGTGTAAACTAATGCATTTTGAAATTAAATGCTAAAGTAATGGGAGTAAATGTGAACAATAAATATATATTGCTTTGTGGTTAAAAACTGAGTGATCAATGTGAATATTTGGAATTTATAACATCTTAATCTATCAAGAATGGATGGTGACAATCTATATTTCACCTCAAAATTAAAGTATTTGGTCTCCACTATAGATGATTGAGTATATAGATAAGGGCCAATTGATAACCATAAAAATGTCATGTATATATTGGAAATGATAAAGTAATCTACACAAATTTGCTTTCTATTTTACCTAGTTCACCTCTACTTCCTTTGTAATTTTTGTTATCCAAAGATTCATGGTATTTAAGAATACATTGGAAGGTTTTCCCTTGTGTTGCAAGGGGACACCTTCTCCCATATAAACCCATGGAAGTGTGTGTAAAATGATTAAAGGTATTTCCCTTTAGACATGAATTTGATCCTAGGATGATCATGTAGATCTAGATTCCTTTTATTACACGTATTAAGTGTTGTAATGTGAATGACATGTGAATGAATACCAAATGACTAGGAGTTTCTTGGATGTGTAAATAAATGCATTGAATGCCTTTAAATACAAGGAAATAATAAATCATGTGAATATATATTTAGTTAGCCCTTCATGGGAAATTAATAGAAAAGAGTTGGTTCGAATTTAATTTTGAGAGAGTCAAATCCATGACCAAGGGTTGACTTAGAAATCATTGAAACAACCTAGGTCATATAAATGGTCATATGATGTTGGATAATAGGTACATAGGGATACATGCATAGATAGGTGCACAATTAATGTATAGATAAATAAATATATCAAGATATGTGCACATATAGATGAGGCAAGGGATATGTGTATTGTAATGTGTGTAAGTGGATAGGTAGATAGTATAATGGAAGGGATTTAAATATGTATAAAATCACATAATTTGTCAACATGTAAATGCATTAATACAATCTTCTCATAATAGACACAAAACTAAATGGAAAATTTCTTGGGTACACAAATTTCACCATTACAAACATGAATGTTGTAAAAAAAATAGTTTTTAGTTAACCAATAGCAATATAAACAAGTCATTTTATAAAAAAAATATTTAAAAAATGCTTGTTTACATTAAGAAGAATACATATTGACAATGATTGGGAAACCTATTTCTTTTAATTATTTAGAAGGCCTGATGATAATAACTTTATAAATTTAATTATACTATCTCTTTAGGTAGAGACTAATGAAGGGATAATTACCCAGTAGTTGGACATAAAAGTTTAAATAATTCATTGATATAGAAAATCGATATTAATTTTCATGAAAGATCAAAATTGGTTTATGGTCCATGTAAAAGTACAATATATTTTTTGGAATAGAGCTCGTGCAAACGTAACTCTAGCCAATCCAAAAGAGAACAAAAATAAAAGGCATACATTTAAAATAAAACATCATATGAAAATAAATCTTATCCTTTGATGCCTCACAAATCTTTTCATATCTATAAAATTTTCATGAGGTCGTTTTTTACTCAATTTTAAAGAAGAAACAAGATGAATGAAAAAAAGTTAAAATATAATATACATTAAACTCAACATTGTCATGCATTGCATATTCATAATTATAATCTTATATCTAAATAATTTTTTATTAAATTATAATGATTAAAATGATGATTATTTAGACAAACTAATTAAAATTTATGCCCCAAAAAAAAAAAAAAATCATATACATACACATCTTTGAAACATGAGATACATCAATAAAATACAAGAAGAAAAAGAATTCCAGCTCTTTAGAATACATTCAATAACAAAAACATCAAATAGAAAGTTTGAAGCACCCCTAATAAAACTCGCAATCACCACCACAACCAAATTTATGCATAAAATATCAAAATATAGAAAGATAAGTGGTGTCAATTCATGAAATGTCTTGTAAAAGAAACCGATGCATTAGCTTAAATTCATTACAAAGTACCACAAAATGTAAAACCACATACCTCACAAAAATGTATTCCTTGTTTTCCTTAAAGAAAATAGGGTGTGTTGTGCAATTGCTAGGTAATTATAATTTTAAATCATGCAATTTTTTTATTATTAGCAAATGTTAGAGTACATCTTACTTCATTTATAATAAATGTACCCTAATTTATATGGAGGTACATTCTTGTACCCTTATTTTTTATTACAAGATAATACTTATTTATTTTATAAGATTTTCTCTAACAATTATATAATGTGGGTAGTATTTTAAGTCTTCTATTCTACTAGATCTTGTAGCAATTAATATAGATAGATTATATAATTTCTTAATTAATGTCTTAGATCTTTATGTAAGGTAGATAAATAGGTGTACCAAAGATGGGATCTATAAAGCCTACTTACAATTCAAATGGTTAGAGCCTTGAGAACCTCTTTCCTCAAAGCTTCTATGCTACTATAATACATATCTTCAATTTGAGGATGGGATCATCCAACCTCCAAGTTACACTAAGCTTCTCTTTGGCACATTTATGAGATTTTTTACACTTTTACATAGAGAAAAATCACCATATTCCTCAAGTACATCATATTTGTTAGATTTTTTCAATGGAGTGAAACTAAGGATCATTTTTTTCAATTTCCCTCCTTATTATAAGATTGGGGGTGATCCTTTTTCCTCTTTGGAGATTGGTATTTAACTCTTTATAGACCTTCATCGCTTGTGATGATTAGACATGATATCTTTTCTTTCTAGATTTTTTTGATCTTTTTTAATATATGACTAAATAATTTATTTTTAAAAGGCTCTTCACTTGGAGGATTTCTTATTTTGATCACCATGATTCTTCTTCAAGATTGAGTAAGAAAAATCTCACTATAGATTTAACAATATGACAAGACCTGTTAATAATCAAAGGATATGATTTATTTTCATAATCTTTTTAGTGCATACCTTTTATTTTTGTTCCCTTTGAGTTTACTCAAATTGCACTTGTAATCTATGTTCCAAATTTTTCATTATACTCTTACAAGCCCATAAACTAATTCTGACATGTTGTAAACATTAATGTCATTATCTTATCTTATACCACTACACTCTTTACACCTTTTTCTGCAACTATTGGGTACCTATCCATTTATTTAATATAATATTCTTTTGCAAATGAATTTTAACACATAATTGAATTATTCAACCCTTTTTTTGTTGTGTATTCTTCATATTTTTATGCACAATTACTAGGTAACTAGCAATCACAACCAAAGATCTAATGGGTGTACTAATAAGTTTGAGAAAAAAATGTAGAAATTGCAAGATGAATGTTTTGTTTGTAATCACACCATGGGAGTTGTACAATTGAAGAGAAACATGTAATATGCATAATATTTTGATGTCATCAATATTTAAAAAACAACAAATGAAAAACTCCTTGTTTTCCTTTAATAAAAGGAATTATCTTTATGCATTATAGAATGAGGGGAACTAATTGTATTTCTAGGAATTTTGTGTAAACATTGTTTAAAGATGCTCCTTCTATTGCTTCTCCAAGATACATATATATTGTTGTACATGTGTGTCTATTGTTGGAATGAGAATCAAAAGAGAATGTGTTATTTTTATATACTCAAAGCAATGGTGTTAAGAGTGTGTTGACTCTAATGTTGTCTCTATCTATTTTTTTGATGTGGTCATTATAAAGGACAGATGAGAAAATATTATAGTGATGTCTTGAGTATTGAAGATAATTTGATAAAACAAAAATTCTATTAAAATTTGTTTACTTCAGTCATTTTTTTAAAATATATAAATAAATGGAAAAATAAAATATGTTGTGATATAGTGAAAAGTGTAAATAGAAAAGTAAAATTTGAGTTTTGATCTCACCAATAATTTTTTGATGAGTAATTGTCTATATTACCATTTAAAAATAATGTTACATATGTTCACAAAAAATGGTTGGTGGAAAAAATCACACCCCTAAAGTCCATATAGGGTACCACTTAGAGCATTAAAACACAAAAAAAATCCACTAGGTGACCAGTGAAAGCAATAGCAATGGGGAAGGAGGAGGATCCTGATAATCCAATTTACCCAATTAATCAGTGAGGCATGGAGTGTCCATGGGAGGGTCCCACCTATCATTATCTTTATTTGTATCTTCTTCAATAGCATAAGTAGGTGAAATAGCAAGAGCTAGCCAAAGGAATTTGTTGGAATCAAATCAGCTAGAAGAACCTCTTGCAGGCCACCCAAAAGGTCCTCCTGCATGAGACAAAGAGGCGGAGTGTCGAAGAGCCGACTATGACCACCCTTTCTAACCAAAATCCCTTCTCACAATTAGGGGAGAAGCCTAGGAGCAAATCTCCTGATTACCTCGAGTAAAGAGGCTACATCCATTATAACACCCACAAGAATGTGAGCGACCCCTAGAGGAAGAGGGGGACAAAGGAACTTTGGAAACCACACAAGGGGTATTACCCCAATGGTCAATGAACACCTATATATGGGCCACCTCAAGTGTGAATTTGTTAGATTACATATGAGTCTACAATGAAACATTAAAATAAATCATTACTTTAGTATAAAGGGAAACATGATGATCCATAGAACAATTAGAAAAAAATAGATGAATTTTTATCTTTCCATATGTTGGAGAGAATATCCACCTTGAAAATATGCTATATCTAGATGAATTTGTGGGGGATGTGAGGCCAATCCCTTAAAAGAACCATATTTCAGAAATCTAGGCCTAAACATTCTAAGATCTCGAAAAAAACCAATAAAAGTGTTTGAGAGACTCATGTTGCCTGTAAAAGGGACAATAGGGGTCAAGGACTCCCAAATGGACTAACCTAGAGCTAATGGGAAGGCCTTGGAAAATAATACACTATGCAAGTGAGCTAATTTTGGTTCCAAAAATGTCAACCATATGGTGTGAAATTTATGTTGCCAAACAAAAATTGGTGACTACGAATGTCACCATTGATTCGAAGTGGGAACCATAGGAAAATGCAAAGATAGCCAATGATATCCTTATCGTGGTTTGCAATTCTAGAAAGTGATGTTTTGACACCACTTCCAATCTTTCCACCATGGTTTACGTGAATTTATGCCAATTTTATGAAGCATATTGACTAGAATGGGTATTTAAAACGTGTCAAAAGTTTCATGATCTTGATTGGAAATTTTTTAATTTGGCCTTAGCTTCTTCCCATGAGAGTAGACTCATAAAAGACCTAGAAAAATGTCTTCAGCAATTTTAATTCTTTTTTTTTTATAAAATTCCAAGGGATGAACCTAAGGTGTCCTTACTAGAAGGAAATCATTGCTTTGAAAGATCAAAGACCATCAAATTTTTTATTGATCAATGGAAATTCCATTATAAAAATCATAACCATTCCATATTAACCAGGGTTTCATGGCTTCCTAAGCTATCCATATGCTTTTTATCACAAAATTCCCTTGGTTCTGTACATATTTTCTTAAGATAAGAAGATTATGAAGCTCGATCCCCTTTCAAGTGGGCCACCTAATAGGATGATCAAAATATACAATGTTGCATTAGGATTTACTAGGTTGTGATGCCTCAAAAGGCATGAATAATCCACTTGGTGTAGAAAAGTAAACCCTAACGCTAGGTGGATAATAACTCTAATAATTCATACTCATAGGAGAGGTAGCAAAATTCCTAAGCCACTAGATGAGAACCCTTGTGGTTCTTTGAGGATACCCAAAAAAAATCATGAAGAAGCTTTTCCAATTTCATGTAGGAAGCCTTAGTATAAAGGGAAACATGATGATCCATAGAATAATTGAAAAAAAAGATGATTTTTTATTTTTCCATATGCTAAAGAGAATATCCACCCTAAAAACATGTTAGACCTAGACTAATTTGTGGGGGGGGGGGGTGATCCCACAATAGTGGTTTACAATTTTTGGCCAAACTGGACACTGCAATTATTATTTTTAACTAAATCTTCATATTCAGACACCTATAGCGGCTAAACCGTGAGAAATTTGAAGATGATTCAAACTAGAGTCTCATCACATATTGTCTGTAGATTCTAAAAATATTTTTTTCAAAATTTTTGGAATCAGATTGCACTTTTTTTTCCATCTCCCACAAAAACTAGTTTTTTTCAGAAAACAACATTTTTAAAAAGTGACGCTCACCGTATACAACATAACTTTTTTTGTATGAAGGATAAAATTCTAATTTTTTCGAATTTAGATTTGTAACTATGATATCTAGCACTTTAATTTGGTCTCATAGTTTTTTATTGAATGTTTTTTCCTTAATCAAGTTTCAAAGTCAAACCAATTGCAATTCAGACATAGACGGACTGTATACAACATAACTTTATCTTTATGTATCGAAATTCAATTTTATTTTATTTTAATGGATCAAGTACATCAATACCCAACACAAACATATTTTTTAAAATTTTATTTTGATAATTTTCTATTTTTCCACATGTGCAAAACAAAGAGCTTCATTTTCGGTGAAAAACCTATGTTTAATAAAACTAAAAAACACATACATAAATAAACCAAAACATATTAAAATTATATTCATTGGATAGCTCATTCTGAGGACTACCATCTTCTAGTTGGGTCTATGAAGTCTCCTCCATTTTCATCCTCAACCCGAGCTTTGAAGGGCGAAAATCTAGAGTCTTTTTATGTCAGAGGGTGGGAAGTTGTGAAAAAGGAGGTTCGATCGAACCCTTGTTCGGTTGAACCCCCTTTCCATAATGGGAAACATGGATTCCCACATGCAAAGTGGTTCACTCAAACCTTGGTTCGACCGAACCCCTTTTGGGTTCATTCGAACATTGAGTTCGATCGAACCCCTCAAAACAATTTTTTTTTGCATGGGTGAGGTTTTTGGAAGTTTTCCTTCCTCACTCAAATTGTAAACCACTTTTGTGGGTTCACCCGGGGATGTGAGGAAAATCCCTTAAAAGAACCATATTTCTAAAAGGCTTGAAGAAGTCATGACTCTAGGTCCAAACATTCTGAACTCTAGGATAAAACCAATATAGGTGTTTGAGAGACTCTTGTTTCGTATAAAAGGGACAACAGGGATCAAGAACTACCAAATAGACTAGTTTGGAGCTAATGGGAAGGCCTTGGAAAAGAATTCACCACACAAGTGAGCTAATTTTGGTTCTAAAAATGTCAACTAGATTCTGTGAAATCTATGTTGCCAAACAAAAACTAGTGACTGCAAAAGCCACCATTGATTCAAAGTGGGAACCATAGGCAAATGCAAAGAGAGCCAATTATATCCTTGTCATGGTTTGTAATTCTAGAAAGTGATGTTTTGACACCACTTCTAGTTTTTCCATCACGATTTACATGAATTGATACCAATTGTAACACCCCTGCACACAACCCTAGAGGAAGTTGCAATTAACTACTCAAACAGACTAATTTTTTTTTTGATTAAGTACAAATAATATGCAAGTTCACTACCCATTGCAACAACCTCTAAGGTTACGAGACTGAGATTACTTAATAACCCACGAACAACATTAATGAATTGAAACCACGACATTTACCTACTTAAGATATTAAGCACGCATACATTCCATACAAGATAAATTCATCAAAGAAAATAGAGATACCATAAGATCTCATTTAACAATAAGATTACAACTCTCATTCCCCGAATGCGGTAAATCCAATAAGAATTATTACAAATTACAATCTTCCACCTTGATTACAAAGAGGGGTAATAAATTACAAGATCAACTGAAATGAAAATAAGCATAAAGAGTAACTGGATTCCACGATCTCTCCAACTGAAAATCTCATCAACATGAACAAGAAGAAAGCCCAACGGAGTAAGGTGCATGCCACCCAACCAAGTGGTACCCGAAGGCCCACCCCCTGTGCTAGGAGATAGTAACAAGGAATCCTAGACAAGACCCTCTACCTCTAGACATAGGCTGACTCAAACTGATACAACCAAGCATATGAACCATACAACCACAAGTACACCATACATTACTAACTTGGGTTACATTGCTTTAGCTATCACTCAATTAAACTACCACCGAAGGTTACCTAGTTTTCCTTTTACGGCTTTGGTCCCTAACAAAAGCCACTCTTCTACTTGACAACACACATTCAAACCAATTACCAAGGGAACCCAAGTGTGTACAAACAAGACATTACAACCACTCCAACTCAAGGAGGAAACATAAGTCAAAAACCCTCTCCAAACACTGGAGGTAACAAACATAACAGAACCATTCCTTACAAGGAGTCATAAATCACATAATCCACTCCTTCCACAAGAGGCACAAAACACCCCCGTTCGTGGAAACCGGGTTAAACATTGACATAACTTCATGCACTACCCAAGGGAAAGACAAATGGTAGACATCACAAAATGACAACCCCCATCCTCTAGGATCCTTTGGAAGACTTACATATTAAAGACATTTAACCCATTTCCCCAAACATGAACACGGAGTAATAATCACATGAGGCAATTGCGAGGAAATAAACTAATTTTGGATATATTAAATCCACTTCCCTAATATAACTCAATAGTTTATTGTCTTAATGAAACTAATTTAATACGCCTCTTTTAGACAAAGGAAGACATTTAAACCAAAATATTTAATTCCCTAATTGCTTTTAAATAGTAATGAAATAAAAATTTACTTCATCCATTCCAAACAGGTTGACAACATGATATGACAACCCACATATTTAAAACCCTATCTGGAAGACTTAACAACCCTTTCTAATTAATTTCCCCCCCAAAGCGATAATAGAAGGAATTACATTTAAACAAGCAATTTAATTAGAATTAAATCTACTTCGGATTTCCTAAATCCACTTCTTAATTAACGTACGGTTTTTATTGCATTTAATAAAACTGAATTGAATAACATCTCTATTAGACAAAGATGAAATAAACACCAAATATTTCATTCTCTAATTGCTTTTAATTTAATATAAAATAGACATTTATTTCAACCATTTAGAAAATATCGTTTCAAAATAAATAATTGTTTCCTCTTTTCAACATATTCATTTTAAAAATAATTAACTCGTCCATTAAACATATTCCTTAAAAATCAAATATACCGATCTATCAATTACATTATTTTTAAAATAAAATCCACAACTTGACTAAAACACTATAATTTAAATTCTTTAATTCCTTTTAAATCATGCCCTTAATTAAAATCATTATCTTAATTTATGTATATATTTAAAATGTATATATACATAAATTAAAATAAATAAAACTCATCTACATATATTCATATATTTTAATTTTTTAATATTACATAATATAATATTAAATATTAATATATATTTTATAAACATTAATATATATTAATATTTAGTATTATAAAAATGTAATACTTAAATATTAAATATATTTATTTTTTCCTATATATAAATAAAAAGCGAATAAAATAAAGGACCCGCTCATTGTTTAGAGCCACGCGTAAGTGTAAGGTCGGTCGGCTGTGTTTACACACAGTCGACCCCCATTAATGGGGGCGATTGTGTGTAAACACAGTCGTCCCTTTTATGGGCAGCGACTGATGAATAAGGGGAGTGGGGTGCGCGCTGGGTGCAGCTCCCCCCCACTCGCCTCCCATTGGGGGCACGGTGGGGGTGAGCCCCCAGTGACCCCCACACTATTTTTTATAAATTTATTTTAATTTTTTTTATAAAAAAAAAAACAAGGGTTTCAAAACCCAGCGAAATTTTTTCCACGATTAGCCAGGGTACAAAAATTTTAAGACAATTTCTTGACAGCAAAACCCCAATAATATATATACAATATATATAATATAAATATATATATATCTGTATGAGTATATATATATATATACATATGAATATATATTTATATATTTTCAAAAGAGATTTCCAAAACTAATTGGGAAAACCATACATAAAATGACCATTTACAGTCAAGAACACAATTTTTCTTGAGAATTTTCATTTCCAAAACAAGGTTTTCAAAGTTTTAAAACCAGATTTAACATGGGTTTATTTTGCTATTCAAACAAAGTTTATTTTCTTTCTCAAGCAGCATATCAAAATTATGAATCATTTCAAATTTAACTAATTTTAATAAAAGAAAAACCTGGTTCTTCCAAAAGCTTGATAAGTTGGCAATGGTGTAAGCCTTCTCCTCAGATTCAAGATCCTTCCCAACAATCTGACTGATCTTCTCAAAACAATTCCAAATCCCAAAAACACACAACCGGCAATTCCTCTCCTTCTTTTAATTTTTCCATCCTCTCTCCAAAAACTCATGAAAATCCATCATCCTCCAAAATATCCAAAAATATCTCAAATAATAGAAAAAAAAGAAAAATATCTATTCAACCACCTTAATCAATTTTTCAGAAACAAAATAGAAAATATCTCCAATTTTCAATTTGCATTTTCTAATTTCCAAAGAAATGAAATTTAAAATCTTTTTCCAATTTTTCAACTTAATCTTTTCAATTTTCCAATTTCACACAAATATCTGAAAAATTCAAAATGCATAACTTAATTTAATTTCAACACAATTAATATAATTAACCAATAAAATAAATCTAATCAAGATTAGATCATTTTATTAATTAAATTAAATTAATTAATAAATTAAATAACATCTTCTAACATAAAACTAGATAAATTTAATGAACAACTTAAATACATAAAGCCATTTAATTACCCTTTCCAACTTGCAATTTAAATAAAATCAAGGCAAACTGAACCAGATTAAAACAACTGGGCCAAACTAAGACCGACGACACACTATGGCCAGGGTGATGACTTGGCATGAAAAACCTAGCTACTATCTCCCAATCGAATACCGTTGGGCAATGGACATGCTCAAACCTATGAAACCAGGCGGAGTCGATGTCCTGTACTTGTTAACCTACGAACAAAAGTATATCACACATGTATATTTGCATCATATAAAACACACCGTGAAGTGGAAGTCATGGAATCGCAGGGCGCTCGCAAGTGAGTGGTGCAATTCCGTCCCCTTCACCAATACAGTGTTACAAACTGACGAGTCTAACATCAATAATTTAGTCAAAAGCATAAAGCATCATTAATTCAAATATCATCTATGCTAATCTAAAGCATGCCACAATGATACATCAGAATAAAATACTATCACATCAAAAGAGCAAAACAGGGGGGTATTACACCAATTTTATGAAGCATATTGACTAGAATGGCCATTTTAAATGTGTCAAAAGTTTCATGATCTTGATTGGAAATTTATAATTTGGTCTTAGCTTCTTCCCATGAGAGTAGACTCATAAAAGACCTAGAAAAATATCCTAAGTAATTTTAATTCTTTTATAAAATCTCAAGACATGAACCTAAGGTTTCCTCGCTAGAAGGAAATCATTGCTTTGGAAGATCAAAGACCATCAAATGTTCTATTGATCAATGGAAATACCATTATGAAAATCATAACCGTTCCATAGGAGCCAAGGTTTCATGGCTTCCTAGGCTCTCCAAATGATTTTTATCGCAAAAGTCCCTTGGTTCTACACATATTTTTTTATGATAAGAAGAGTATGAAGCCCAATCCCCTTTCAAGCGGACTGCCTAGCAGGATGATCAAAAGAGATACAATGTTGCATTAGGATTTACTAGGCTTTGATGCCTCAAAAGGCACAAATAATCCACTTGGTGCATAAAGGTAAAACCTAACGTTGGGTGGATAATAACCCCAATACTTCATACTCTTAGGGGAGGTAGCAAAATTCCTAAGCCACCTGATAAAAACCCTTGTGGTTCTTTGAGGATACCCAACAAAAATCATAAAGAAGCTTTTCCAATTTCATGTAGGACTTGCCTTACAAAGAACCCAACATGAAGAATAATAAACATGAGTGGGCACAAAAATATTAGAACAAATCTAGAATTGCTCTACCAGGGAGAGGTTTTGTGACCCAACAAGGCAATTTCTTTTCAATTTTTCCAAGAACAACTTGCCACAAAGATGCTTGGGATGCTTGGAAAACAAAAGGAATACCCAGAAATCTAAAACTTCTCCATGACCAATCCATTTCCAACCATAAGAATTGAGCCAAGAAGGCATAGGGAGGAAGAATTGTCTATAATATTAAGCCTTATGCCATTGAATGGTAGAACCAAAGGTTTTACTAAAAATGACCAGGAACTATAAGGCCTATTTAATATTTCACTCCTCTTCAAGGAGAGTGAGGAAAGAATAATCCACAAAATGACCATTAACAAGTTGAGCTAAGGAATTGGGTAGAGAAATATCTTTAACCAACCCTTGAAACACATAATGAGCCAAAAGATAATTGAACCCTTCAATGACAAGAAGATAAAGAGTCAAAACAAATGGACAACCTTGTTGAATGGACTTGAAAAAACCCAAAGGCATTGGATTGCTGACCATTGATAATAATACAAATAGAGACATGTAAAAACATGATAATTAATTGAATGAAATGAAGCCCAAATACTAGAGCTTGTAGCATGACTAGGATAAAAGACCATTCAATGTGATCTTAGACCTTAACAAAATCAAAACTTACTATCATAATAAATCTTAAATAAATAAATAAATAAGTGATTTCCGAAATTCGAGGAAAAGACACCTACATCATATAACAACACGTTTTAGAATCAAATGTAGAAAAAAAAATGATTTAGCCTAATAAAAATCTGCATTCAAACAAAGCTCAACACATATCGACAAAATAATAATAAATATTTAATAAAGCTCTTACCGTTTGACTTGGCCGACGACTTATCTTTAGGTATTTAAATTATATCAGACCTTTGTTTCGACGTATTCTTATATCCTTACGAGGAAAATTTATCAGCAAAAAACAAGTCAAGTCAAGCCCATGCACAAGAACCGAAGAAATAAATCTATATATTACAACACTCTACAGAGCATGAGCAAACCATGGCGCAGCATATCACAGTTATTTTCAAACTATGGATACTCCTCTGTTTTGTTTGCTCACAAACACATGGATGCCATAAAATAGAAAAGGATGCTCTTTTGAGATTGAGAGATAATCTGAAAGATCCCAATGGCCTCTTGGAGTCATGGAAAGGCTCTTCTAATTGCTGCCAATGGACAGCCCTCCACTGCGACTCTCACTCAGGACGAGTGGATTCTCTTGATTTCAGAGGTTTCAACCTTTCTACTGATTCCAGTGGAAAGTTCATATTCTATGCGCTCTTCCCATTAAGCAAACTGAAATACCTGGATTTGAGCATGAATCCTTTTCATGGCTTTGAGATGCCTCCTAACATGTCCTCGTTGACAGACCTTACTTATCTGAACCTCTCCAACACAGGCTTATCTGGATTCCTGCCTTTCCAGTTGGGAAAGAGTTCAAATCTACGTTACTTGGATTTTTCTGATCTAGAGCATTTGAAAATCCCACGTTTGAAATGGCTGAGGAATCTAACACAGTTGGAGTATATTTCACTCCGCGGGGTCAATCTCAGTGGCCTTCCTATGATGGAATTGGGTGAGTCCGTTGGCGATCTTAAGAGGCTTCAGCATCTGGACGTGACAAATTGTGGCTTGGTAGGTCCAATTCCTGCTTCTTTCAGAAATCTTATTTCACTCAGATATCTGCATATGCAGAATAATTCACTTTCTTCTGAAATACCCAACTGGGTATTCAATGTGAACAGCTTGGTTTCACTCAATTTGAGGATGAATCTCCTGAACGGGACTCTGCCAGCCCAGATTGCAGCTTTAAGCCTCACTCACATGGACCTCTCAGTGAATCAGTTTAACAGGCACAATCTCATCTGTGATTGGGAATCTAAGCTCATTGACATATCTGGATCTGGGTGTCAATAAATTTACTGGAACAATTCCCTCATCCTTAAGCAATCTCTCTTCTCTGAATTTTCTGCGCCTTCGTGATAATGCACTGCAAGGCAACATTCCCCATTGGTTGTCCACATTGTCATCCTTGACATATCTTGATCTAAGTGCAAATAAATTGAATGGTAGTGTTCCATATTCATTAGGGCAGTTGTCCTCTCTTAAATTTCTTTCAATATGGGGTAATCAGTTAGAGGGAACAGTGACAGAGTCTCTGTTTCAAAATCTAACCAATATGCAGTACCTTATGTTAACTGATAGTGGATTGACTCTCAACATAAGTAGAGATTGGATTCCTTCTTTTAATCTGTCATGGCTATTGGTGAGAGGGTGTAACATGGGAGGGAGCATTCCAAAATGGGTGTCCTACCAGACCAGACTTGAGCATTTTGATCTTTCAAGAAACAGCCTGGTGGGAACCACAACCTCATGGTTATGGAGTACATGGTATAATATGAAGAGCCTGAACCTCTCAGGCAATCATCTCCATGGTCCTCTTCCCTCTCTTGCCCTTCAACGTCAATTGATAGTTCTGGAATTATCCAAGAACGATTTTGATGAAAACATTGCAGATTACATTGGAACAAATCTTCCGTCTTCTCTGGAGTTCTTGTCGCTGTCTAACAACAAGTTTAGAGGTGTCATTCCTTCGTCAATCTCTTTCTTACAAAGGATAGAGAACTTGGATCTGTCAAATAACGAACTCAGCCATGCTCTGCCTTCCAGCCTGGGGAACTGTACCTCTCTCAAAGTGTTAACATTGTATAGCAATAAGCTGGAGGGAGCAATTCCAGATGAGCTGGGTAATCTACAACAGCTCAAGTCACTGGATCTCAGAGGCAATAGATTTTCAGGGCAATTACCATCAGGGCTTCGCAACTGTAAACAACTAGAGTTCCTGGACCTTAGCAAGAACAACTTCACTGGCAAATTACCCAACTGGATTGCAAGCTTAAAACACCTGCGAGTTGCTGTTCTGAGGTCGAATAATCTATCAGGTGCCATTCCTTCAGATATATTTCATTTACCCAATCTTCAGATCATCGACTTCGCCTCCAATGGCTTCTTAGGCGCCATTCCCGCTGAAATCACAGAATTACTCGCCATGGCTACTGCTCAAACCAACGGTGAAAGTTATGGAAGGTACTTTATTGCTTATGAAATGTTTTATCAGAAAGGGGTTAACATTACCAACAAGGGAAACGAGCTGGACTATTCTTCAATTCCTGCGGCCTTTACTGTTATCGATCTCTCTGCCAACAATTTGAGGGGAGAAATTCCAGTGGAAATTGGGAAGTTGAAAGGCCTGATTACTCTAAACTTGAGTCACAATCATTTAAGTGGGCGCATTCCAGAAAGCTTGGGAGATATCCATAGTTTAGAGTCTTTGGATCTATCGGGCAATCAGTTGAATGGATCGATTCCTGATTCAATCCAGGCCCTCGATTTTCTTGGACATTTGAATTTGTCATACAATGATCTGTCAGGAAGAATTCCACAACAACGCCACTTTGACACGTTTGGAGCATCATCATTTTTGGGTAACGTGAATTTGTGTGGAGTTCCACTGAATAAGACTTGTTCTTCTCAAAGATCACCTCCTCCTACTTCACAAGTAGAAGAAGACGATGAGGGCGGCGGAGAGATTTCGTTGTGGAAAAGCAGAGAGTTGGTGATGGGAACAGCTGTTGGATTTGTGGTGGCGTTTTCTTGAGTTGGTTTGGTATTGTGGTGTCGACTTGCTAAATATTGGGAATACCATCTATAGATGTTTATCAAAGATCTTTGTAGATTACTATACAAATGTCAATTCTTTTTTTTTCGCATTCATCTATGGAGGCAGCCATAATACTCTAATATTATTGTGAAGGTAGCCATAATACTCTAATATTTTTAGAGTTGTTTGGTTAATCATTGTTTTGGATTTGGTAACTATATTATAATATTTAAGTTAAATGAGGTCTTCTCCATTTAGGTATGTCCTGCTTTGAAAAATAGGTATATAATTATATAGTCTAACTTTTAAATAAGAGAGGTGGTATATAAAATTTCAATTAAAAAGGATGAATTATTTGTTTGTTTAAAAATAATATTTTTTGTTAAGAGGTTGTATTGGATATTGTGATATGGGGTAGAATAATATTCTAATTTGAGGATTGTTTTATTTTTAGATGCTCTCTTTATTATGAGATTGGTAGAGAATTATGTTGTCTCTTTAAAGATTCATATAACTCTTCCAAAAAATGTATAGCTTATGAGGATTAGAGATGCTTAGCTCTTTTTCTTTGAAAGATGTTTGAACTTCGACAAACACTTTCCTTCCACAATGCTCTATGCTTAGAAGACTTCTTCAACACTTATAGCAATTAATAAAATAAGTTCAATAATTTCATTGTTGTTTGTGGGACTATATATTGATAGTTTAGTTATTTAACACATCAAGTTGGTTCATGATAGTTTTAAAGTTGATACAATAGATTGAACCTAGAAAAGAGATAACATGACATATCATTTCACTAGTCCATAGTTTGTCCCATGAATAGAGAGTAAGATTTGAAAGTTCTATTTTGCTAAACAAGGCACCACACAATACCATACCTAATATGCAACACCACACAACTATCCATATGGTAAGAAAAACTATGGGTCAATAAGATGTTTGGTTGAAATGGAGATATAAGGATCCAAAATATCACTCAAATTGATCCATGCACTAGGTTAGAGATGTGTTAATGGATATTTGATCATAAAAAATACCTCTTTAGATCATTGGTGTTGGAAATTGTTGCAAAGGAAGCCCATACACATGGTGATGTTTAATTAAACTACCGGTACTATTTACATGAATGGAAGATTAGCCACAAGGGAACCTATTTAAGGGAATACACCATAAAGGGACTTATTTCTAGCGCCACAAAGGATATGGGAATGCTATATGAATCATGCCTTATATTTTTCTTATGCCTCGAGATTTTCTTCAATTTCATGTTGATATTAGAAATTTAAATTTAATTATTGTAACCAATTATGTGATAGAATAACTTATCATGTTTTGAATGGATTTTATTTAAGAGTAGCTAGTACTCGTTGTAAGGGGTTGGAAACTAGATTATCTTCAATAATTTTAAATATTTTCACCTATTTTCTTTATTTCATTATTTTTCAATTATGAGCAATGTTATTCTAATTTCATGACTACAATTCATCTAAGGATGTGGTGATTTCTATTGAGTGCTTCATGATATATTTTTGTAAGAGAAGGAAATAGAGATTCATGTATTTAATTTGTGTATGAATATGGTGGTTGCATTCATTTTTATTCATGGTTAATTATCCTTAGACATATAGATTATCTTGTGTTTCTATCTATGTGTTTACTAGTCAAGTAAGATTGGTTCACTAGGGTTCTCCTCTTCAACCAAATAAAAATGATATTTGCATAAAATAGGTTCATTTTTCTTATCTCATTCTTGTTTATAGATCAATTAGATTTAGGAGTGGATTTGGTGTTTGATTAGATCTTAGATTTAGACTTGTGATCCATACATAAAGGTTGAATTCTATGATTAAAATTTCATTGGTTTCTAGAATATGGATACAACATATATGATGGATTTTTAGAAAAAAATATATTGGGAATAGTTTATAAAATCATAGTTTTAGTTTGTTAGCTATATTTGAGTTTCTAATCTAGATTAAATTCATAGCCCCTTAATTGAAACAACATTTACATTAATCTATGTGTTATCTTGTACATGACCAAGACTTGGTAATATAGACCTTGGTGAGATTTTATCTTTGAAAAAGAGGTAGAGAATATTTTTTCCTTATCTAAGTTAGTGTGTCAAACAACCGATCAAAAAATTAGCACTAGGAGGGTCAAAAGGTGAAACACTATTAGAACATAAGATATGAGAGTTTTGAGTTATAGTAACAAGTTAGATACTAGTATATATTACATAAGAGATTAATATCAATCTAGAAAGAAGAATGTTTATTATTAAGTCAAATTCCATTGAGGGTTACTTCAAAATTTTACAGCTTAATATAGGAAAACTAGATTTGATAAAGGTATATAGCTAGATGTAGACTTCCATTCTACTAATAATTCACCTAGATATGGTTTTCCTTTTATTAATATTTTTTATATCCCTCAAAATCCATCAATGGTTTCTCATCTTGAAGTAGGAAATTGATCTTTGGCTAATCGAGTAAGTGCACCAATTTGTGACACAATTTCGGTGCAAAATTGCAAAAAAAACCATAGTAGGCCATATTGTGCTCGCCAAATTTGGCACTCTCCAAATGGCTTTACCATTTGGCGTGGGCCAAATGGATTGAATTTTGCAATGAGTGAACAAGTGTGAGTTCTCTTTCTTTTTGAAATGAATTTTGGAATGCATTTTTCTAAACTCTTTTATTTTTGCTTTCTCTTCCAGGGAAAGTATAAGTTGACATTTACATATATGGACATTTACTTTCTTATACTTTAAGTTATATTTCATGTATATAGGCACCGATGTTTGAGAGTGGTTTCAGATCTCTAGGAATTATAATGCAAATTCTAGTTTTTGGAAGATCTTAAAAATTTCAGACTTAGTCAAATTTCAGTAATCAGGAGGTCAAATTTTAGTAGTCAGCAAGTTGTATCGTCTTTCTCTCTCCTCTCTACTCTCTATCTCTCCATTCTGCCTCTCTCTCTCCCTTCCTCTCTCTCTCTCTCTCACACACACACATCCCTCTATCTCCTCCCTACATCTACCTCCCTCCCTCCCCTCTCTACTTTTCTCTATCTCGTCTCTCTCTACATCTCCTTCCCTCTCTACTTATCTTCCCTCTCTCTCTCTTTACCTACCTCTCCCTCCATCACTTTGTATCTCACTTATGTCTCCCTCCCTACCTCTTTCCCTCTCTAATCTCTATCTTTCCTCTCCCTCCCTCTACCAACATCTCTCTCTCACTCTCTTCCCTCGCTTTCTCTCTAACTCTCTCCTCTCTATCTCATAACTCTCTCTCCCTCCCTCTCACTCTCCCCTCTCTATCTCACCACTCTCTCTATCTCTCTCTCTCTCACACACACAAACCTCTATCTCCCTCGCTAATAATCCCTCCCTCCCTCCTTTCCTCTCTACTTCTCTCTATCTCTCCTCTCCCTCCCTCTCTCGACCTCACCCTCCCTCCACTTCTTTTTGTCTCTCCTCCCAATCTCTCTCAATATTGTCCCTCCCTCCCTCCCCCTCTTTCTCTCTCAATTGATCTTTTTCTCTATCTCACCATTCTCTCTCTCACACTCACACACAAACCTCTATATCCCTACCTATCCATCCCCTCTACACTCTTTATCTCTCCTCTCTCTTTCCCTCTCTATACATACCTCTCCCTCCATCACTCTCTCTCTCTCCATCCCTCTCTATCTCACTTATGCCTCCTTCCCTACCTCTTTCCCTCTCTACTCTCTATCTCTCCTCTCCCTTCCTCTACCTACCTCTCTCTCTGTCTCTCCATCCCTCTCTTCTCTCTCACTCTCTCCTCTCTATCTCACCATTATCTCTATCTCTACCTATCACCCCCTCCTCTCTAAATCACCATTCCCTCTCTCCCAATTTCCCTCCTTCCCTCTCACTCCCTCCTCTCTAAATCACCATTCTCTCTATCCCACTTTCCCTCATTCCCTCTCTATGTCTCACTTATCCCTTTCTACCTCTCCCTCCCTCCAACCTCCCTCTCTCTCTTTATCTCTATTTCTCATTCTCTCCTTACCTCTCTACTCTCCATCTCACTCTCCGTCCTTCCCTCTCTCCCTCCTATCCATCCCTCTCTCCTTCCCTCTCTACCTACCTCTCCTTCTACTACCTACCACTCTCTCCCTCACCCCTCTTTCTCTCTTACTCTCTCCTTCCCTCTCTACTCTCTATCTCTCCCCCCTTCCCTCTCTAATCTCTTTCTCTCTCTCCCCCTTCCTCTCTCCCCTCATTTTCTCCCCTCTCACACACACTCACCTCTATCTCCTCCTTTCCTCTCCCACCATCCCTCCATTCTCTACTTCTCTCTATCTATCATCTCTATCTA
>CM021101.1:719285491-719308951 GCA_007115665.2 Sequoiadendron giganteum
TGCTGATTATTGAAATTTGACTAAGTCTGAAATTTTTAAGATCTTCCAAAAACTAGAATTTGCATTATAACTCCTAGAGATCTGAAACCACTCTCAAACATATATATACATGAAATATAACTTAAAGTATAAGAAAGTAAATTTCCATATGTAAATCTCAACTTATACTTAAATGTTTATTTCATGTATATAGTTTCCTTGATAGAGAAAGCGAAAATCAAAGAGTTTACAAAAATGCATTCCAAAAGTCATGAATGACATTTGGCGCATGCCAAATTTGGCGAGCACCAAATTTGGCATGTGCCAAATAAGTTGAATTGGGAAATACCAACCCTATGGGTTGGATTTTGCATTGGGAATCCGACTCAAAGGTTTGGACAACCATTTCATGAAAAGGACGTGATTTTTTGAAAGGGTGCCAAATTTCTTCATATTTTTGTTTGTGCTCCCGGTCTCATTTGCATGTCTTTCAATGCAATTTTATAAAAAAATTGTGATAGTTTTAACCTCTCTTTTAGCTATCTAAATATATAATTCTTTTTTCATTTTGATTTAGTTAAGGTTTTGATCCATGGCTTCTATTGTAAATGCTTTTGTGTTTGGTCAAAAACCAACATGTGCTAGTTTTAGGATAGATTTTTACTCGTTCATCAAAACGTGAAACAAATTAAATTTTTTGAAACTAGACTCCATTCTACACATGATGAAAAAAAAAAATTAATTTTCGATTAGTTTGCAAAAAATTTGGGGGGGAGCATGCTCAAATTTCAGCTTTTCAGGATGTGTCCACTTTGAAAATTCATAAAATATTATATATTCATTAAAAAAATTATCTAAAAGAATGAGGATAAACTACATGGTGTTAGCTAATTTCTCACCATTGGGATTTTTGTAATTCTAAAAAAAAGTTAATCAAAAAGGGGGGAGCCCTCAGGCGCTATGCTAATTTTTTTTTTTTTAAAATAGGATCCCTGTTTGCTCACTTCCCTCTTTTGAGACCCTTAATCTTCATTAATTTAAAAAATAAATAGTAGCTTAAAAACTAGACTCAGAGCACTTCAACTTTTGCTCTTGTTGCATCTTGAAATTTTGAGCGTAACTATCTTCATTTTCTCGTGCAAATCAAATTTTGCTGATTTCAGAAAGAAGAAGAAGAAGAAAATAAAATAAAAGTGGCATCTTAAGAGCCAAAATTGTGTCACAGATTGGTGCACTTACCCATTCCTAATGTTGCACATGATTTAACTAAGAATATTTAGAACTTTTAAATCCAAAATAAACACATGGTGGAATTTACATTACTAAAGAAAGTAGAAAAAAATAATAATGATACAATAATTAGAACTCAAATCCAACATCAAGATGTGACTCATAGATTATTTCCAAACACTTTAGACAAGATGATTTATAGAAGTGGTATCTTGTCTCTCCTAATAGTTTAATTATAATTTGGGATCAAAAAGACATTATATTTCTCAATAATTTTAGGGTTCCTATTGATCTTGTAATATATCGCTAAATTACAATTGCTCACAAAGAACCATATGAAACAATGATCATATTTAGTGTTAGATTTCATAAGTTATATCGTAGATTGAAGGATTTTTATAGAAAAATGGAGGATGTTTCTATTTAGACTTACAATAGAGCCTTATATCCATTAAATATGATGTTTGTAAGGATAAATCTAACATTACTAGTTTCTTTAACATTAGCCATATAATAAAATTGTCAAAATTGATAAAGAAATGACACCTCAAGGTTATGGTGTTGGTCCATTACCATCATTAGGATAATTTGTTTCATATATCATATTCCCATGATCAATCAAATATTGGTTCAAAACATACCCTTGATGAGTTTGATTCTTTGTGTTATATTTTGAGTTAAAATTGAGAGTATAACTGATTGTACCCTTGAATTAGATCATTCCTTAAATGAATAATCAATAAATCACATGCTATCATTTTTTAACAATTAGGGAACTACAAATATAGTTTATATTCATGTAATAATTTAAGCTTTAGTAACTGCATTTCATAATAGAGGGTGGATATGGTGGATCTTATGTATCCTAGTCAGAGGGAGGTTAATATAGGATCATAGAACCACTCGTTAGTAGGACTGCGAGTTGTACGAGTGGTGTATAGGTTGTTTGGGATACAATCATGATGGTATCACATTTACCAAGATCATACTAGGCACTATGTCCTATAGATATAAGTGGATTTTAATAATTGTTAGCCTCTATAACTTAAAAAATAGTTAGGCACCATCAATTACATATCCAAACATGAGGTAGAGAAGTAATAAATATTTTTTTCTTGAGTTTTCTTGTTTCTAACTCAATTATATGATGTTTTCATGTATTTATAGATGAGGGATCTATTACACTTCAATGATCTTGTCTATCATGATTGTGGGTGTATGAGAATCTCTAAGTATAATATCCCTCAAGGTTTCACTCCATTGTTGTTACACCCCATTGTATAATTACCTATTTACTTTTACCTAGTTGGGTGAAAATACTTTGAATATATATGTTTATGCTTTATGTATCTTGGAAATATGATGAATGAATATTTAATTATATTTAATGTTTTAAAATGTTTTTGACTGTGAAATATATGATGCAAATGATTGTATTGTGATCAGCTAACTACTATTGCAATGTACTAAGTTAGATGCAGGAAAAAATTCAAGCCTCCAAAAGAGAGGGGAAGTATCACTTAGGAGAGGAGCTTGGTCTCGTAACCCTTAATGAAGCCTAATTGAGCTTTCACACACTCACTTCTAGTTTGGTTAAGTCGAGTCAATAGCTTGGGAAATGGTAAGTAGCCTTTAGTCTTGTGAGTGCATGATTTATAAGAGGTTATGATCTTGTGTGTGGATGTTTTAATCGGGGTTATGTGACCGAGTCTCTATATCAGGTGAAGAGTTATTCTTTGTATGCTCATATTTGTATATGTTAATCGATGAAGTATACACACTTCGTGTATATACGATGACCAATGAATATATAG
Organism: Sequoiadendron giganteum; assembly: GCA_007115665.2. NCBI lineage: Eukaryota > Viridiplantae > Streptophyta > Pinopsida > Cupressales > Cupressaceae > Sequoiadendron > Sequoiadendron giganteum. The sequence goes on from CM021101.1 coordinate 719,288,515, forward strand.
GTATATGTGTTTAATTATGGATGTTAAAATAATGTTATATATACTAATTTATATGTATATTATTACATGTTAATGTAAATGTATATACACATGTATAAATATATGTATATGATTATTTTAACATATGCTATATATATTGAATGATTGTACTTGGGTACTTATATGTGCATGTCTACATGTATTAAATATGTGTGTGTATATATTGTCGATGTGAGTAATAGATCATTACATATATAAATGTATATACTTAAATATAAGTGCCAATATATATAAAGTCATCATATTGAAAAATGTTAATGTATATATATATAAACGTTGATGAAACATAAATATATATAATGTACGTGTGGATATATAATATCTATGCATATATAATTATGAATGCATTAATGTTTTTATGTGAGTATATATATATACTAATTATATATATATTATAATATGTATATATATATAATAATAATATGAATGCATAATGTAATATCTACAAGTAATCAAAGCGCTAATAAGAAGCATGAGCCATATGAGAATATGGCTTCTTTAAAGATAAAACAACGTACTAGCAAATATTGTGCATTGGTATATGCTAAAAGACTAAATATAAAACAAACTTGCAAGTGCCTAACTAATGCATAAGAGAGGCAATAGCTATAGCACATGAATATTAGATAAACCAAGTTTTTAAAACAACAAAGCCAACACATGAATGAAGGAAAAACATACAGCTTATAGTATGATGTGAAAGCATGTTAATGTGATTGCAAGTAAACCATGGTGTTGCCATAAATGAATAGTAACCAAAGCTTAAGGTGTGAATCAAATGCAAAAGTCAGAGACTTAGTCAAACTGTGAATGCAAAGAGGCATATCAATGTATAAAGAGATTTGATCTGGTCTTTTCCAAACATCAACCAAATTAATAGGGCGCATAATATATAATGTGTGGCACCAAAGTATGAATTGTGCACATCTTTTAGAAGCCTATTTTGCATTTCCTTTCTAGCGTATGAGGCAAGTGGAATGTGAGAAATAGTCAAGTATGAAGCTGGCTGGGATAGGTCGACCTGTAGAAATATTAACCTTGCCTTTTGAGTTAATCACTTTGCTATCATATGGATACAATGACTGGCTGAGCATATGCATTTAGTCACTATTTTTATTCTACCACTTTGAACCTTGCTAGCTGAGTCAAACCTTTGAGTGTGAGAAGTGGCAAGATTGAGAGCTTGTTTGTAGCCTTGGAGTGCTCAAGTTTTTGTATAAATAGGAGAGCATTCTTAATCTTATGACACATTGAGCATTCTTATTTTCTAATTTTCTAGAGATTTATTTTGATACATTTATGAGTTGAGTATTTTTGTGAGAATTTGAGAGAGAATTTAGAGAGGTTATAATATTTGCATAGTGAGAGGTTTTCAAAGGAAGATAGAGGATAGTGAAAGCTTGAATATAGAAGGAGTTGCAAGCTGATTTTGAGAAGGTTGAGCTAGGAATCCAGAATTGTCAATTGAAGCTTTCTAAGTACAAGCATGTTAGTGTCTATTCCTTTATCTATTTTATGATTACATGATTTTATATGTCATAGTTGGAAAGAATTGAGTTGAAAGAGAGTTTAGTTGATTTATTATAAATTTGATTATATTCTTCTTTGGATAGGTACAAAAGATGCTTGTTGAGTCTAGTTGTTTGTGAACCTCATTATTGGGTTATATATGTATACTTTATATATTGATTTATGAGTGTCTATGTTGTACTAGTTACTACATTAAGATAAGATTATATAAATATTGCTTAAATAGAGAAGGCTATATATTACATTGAAGTGCTTTATTAGCTTATAATGCTAAGTAATCCTTTGTGGATGATGAGGTTAGTAACACAATGAGATAGGTGGCATGAGAGAAGGACTCACATTTTGGTAAACCAAAACCATATTGTGAAGAGGACTATGGGTGCAAAAGCACCAACACCTTGCAAGTTAAATAATGTCCTTCAAATAATATACAAATATAGTGAATATTGTGAGCATGTGATTATCTGAGTCATATTGAATGTAGAAGTTTTATGACTTTTTTGTGATCACTTGGTCATTAGATTACTTTTGAAGGAAACCCTAGGTTGGAAATAACTTATTTGGTAGGGTTGTTATTTGATTACTGATTAAAGCAAATAGGTTGAGGATAACCTATATGATCTAATTGATCATTTTACTATTGGTTATAATTTCAAATGGACTCAACTTAATGTTGAGTTTATAATTTGTATGGAGTCCTTTATTGATAGAAATATCCTTTTTGTTTTAGGTCATTTATTGTTGAGATCATGTTGAGGTCATTTATTGATGAGATTATACTTTGGATGAGAATCGTTTATTGTTGAGATATACTTTGGAATGGAGTCATTTATTGTTGAGGTTTTTTGTGAAGTTTGGATTATGAGTTAGTTTGAATTACTTTAGTTAAAATGTCTTAGTAAACTTGAAAAGAATATAGGTTATTCATGTGATTAGGATAATCCAATGAAGGGGAAAGCCTATGCATAGAATATGTGTGGTCAATGCAAATCGAGCAATTATTGTGGTGAATGGGATGACTCTCACTTGAAGTAACTGGGTGATGAATCTTTGGCCAAAGCAGTGTAGGTAGCCATTGTATACATTCTTAGTTCACAATGATCCAGTTACGCATGCTAGTCCAAGATTTTCATACACGTAGGATGTAGCCATTGTATGGGAAATTTCTAGTTATGTAGGACACTTCACAACACTCAAGAAAGGCCAAGGAGTTTATGAGGTTACCAAATCAATCTCTTTGTCAAAGGGAGGTCCATCTCACCAAGTTTTGGGTAGATGTGTGAGGGCCCGCAATAAGTTCGTGGTTGGTGGAAAAGTGCTTGAGTGATGCTTCTCCTCATCATTTGGTGTCCAAGATTTGAAGGGGAACTACTTGGACCATATGCATTTCTATTGCCAGTGAAAGCTCAGAAGAGCTATGCATTTATTCTTGTATCCATTTCTATGGAAGAATGTGAATGTAAAATTTTATCTTGAGATTATGTGTCATGAAATAAAATTACTTTGGAAAGATTGTAATATTTCGCTGAAATAAAATGAGAAAATTTGGAATATTGTTATATCAAAATGTGCATATCGTCTTTATGATGAAAAAAATAAATTATTACACCATGATGGCATCATGGTTTATTCACTTGTGGTTAAAAACATAGAAAATTTATTGGGTAGAACTATGGGCATGTTACACGTGGTATTAGAGCTACGAGGTTTGACTCTGGAACCTATGAGCTCATTGTGTAAGTGATGCGTAAACCATATCAAAAGATAATGATCAAAAAGTTATTATTACAAGATGGCAAGAGGAAAAGAACAAAAGGGGAAACAAAAAGGGAAGATAAGAGTCCTAAAAACTTGTTTAAGTTTGGGACTAGGAAAGAATCATCCCTGGAGTTGTAAACTCCTAAACCAACAACTCATTGAGATAAACCTTTGGATTGTGGAAGATTATACAACCAGGTTCGGTAGGAAGGTTATGGAGGATTATGATCAATGATTACCTTTACCCTTTGAAATAGGTTAAATGACTTTGAGGGATGAAAGGATTGAAGGAATCCTCCTTATTGATATCAACTTGTAGTTGTAAAGAGTCTAGGATTTTGGATTTATTAAGGATACTATAAATCTATGAGAATTCTTTATTGGAATAGAACTAATTGTTAGCAAAAATTAGAAAATTAGTCAAAGTAGAAAATCAACATTTTGTGAATTAAAATCAATTAGAGAGGTATCCAAGAGGTTGGATAACCCTTGACAGATCCGATTTTGTCAAGAAGAGGGAAATGAATTAAAAGGGTGAAAATTGGCATGATTCCACCAACTAGAATAGGCAAGGTCACTTTAGAGTTGCTAATTTAAAAAAATGGGAAAAAGAAAAAAATTATTGCACCATGATGGCATCATGGTTTATTCACTTGTGGTTAAAAACATAAAATTTGTTGGGTAGAACTATGGGCATTGATATATGTGGTATCAGAGCTACAAGATTCAACTCTGGAACCTATGAGCTCATTATGTAAGTGATGTATAAACCCTATCGGAAGACACAATTGGCATAGGGATCCTCAAGCAAGCTCATTTGACACGTCAACAAATGGGGCTTTACGGATTTAGGATATTCTTCTATGATGGTTAAAAGGCTACATGGAAAAGAGAATTGGAATGAAATATTAGAGTAACTCAGTTTGCAAAGTTGTTGATTATTCATTAGATCTCGTTACTATGGATCCAATAGATGATTATGAGAGATTAGAATGCGATGATGAAACCAATTTTGGGAAATGAAAAAGTATATTCAAGGAATACCATGGGAGGTAAGAAAGACAAGTAATGCTCAATCAACTATCAAAAACCAAGAACGCAGAATGATAAAATCAATTAAATTTGGAGAAAGCGAATGTATGTAAGAGTTCAAATTTAAGTTGATCTAAAGTCTTGGAAGTTACACTAAGGGGGTAAGAGGGAGAGTAGATGTACTCGGATAAGTACCCTTTTTAATGAAGTTCAAATGTTGTATCTTCAGTAGGAGAGAACTATTTAACCAAAGTGTTATACTCAATGACCACAAAAAAGTTTGTAAAGTTAAAAGGGTTAAAGGTATTGGTATTATTGGAGAAAGCCAGTAGAAAGGACAAGGCCTATGACCAATAGGAAAGAAATATTTACAACACAATTCTATACATAATTTTTTTGGAAGAACGGTTTGTTATTATCATTGATAATTTGGAGAAAGATAGGCAGTATACTTGATCATGAAAGGAAAGATTGTCACCTACGAAATAGGGAAGGGTGGATTCATGTAATCATGATTTTGAGTTATTGTGAAATGTTCATGCTGGAAACTAGGTATGTAATAATTGTTGACATATTTTGGAAGATAACATCAAACTAGCATAATGAAATGATAATTGTTACTCAACTACTATAAAATACTCATTGGAAGAAATAGATTGAGCTGAAAATTGGATTACAACTTTGGAAATGATTAAAGGATGAAATAAATACAAGATATATGGATGTCCTAAGAGGAATGAGTTTAGCTCCACCATCAATATTTAAATATTATATTTTGAGAACCAAATGTGCATAATTCCATGAAAGAGGTTTCACATAGTCGGGATGGACTATTATGAATTAGAGAAGGAACCTATGTACCAAATTTTGGGAGATTAAAAGAATGAATGAGGTAAATTGATGGCATACTTAGGACACCTAGTAATGAAAAAATTATTTGACGAATAGGAAACCACTATAATCTAGAAAGGGATAGAGTAAGATGTTGCAAGATATTTAGAAATTTATTGTCCAATATGCCAGAGGAAGAAAATAGGATGTCGTCATTGGCAGGACTTATACTCTTATGAAATTCTAGTGAGGAAGTGGTAGATCATTAAAATAGTTTGACATTTCTATGTCAATAGAACTAACATATTGTTATGGTGGATAGACTCACCAAGGTGACAAATATAGATTGGGAAATTTGATTTATAGGATCAATCCTAAACAACATATTGTGTGAAGCAATTGCTTAATGTTCCTAAGAAGGTTATCTCAGATGGGAACAAACAAGTAATGATAAGGTTTTGTGTAAACCATGATCATCTTATGAAAAAATCAATTGAATGAACGCTCAATTTATTACTTTAAGTTAGCCAGTTAGGAAAAAGGGATAAATCCGATCTTGGAGGATTTGAGGAATATTTTATGAAAACAATAAACTTATATTATTATAATTTGATCCATTTATGGAAGAGGGGTTGAAATTCCTAAAATATGGAAGAAGCTAGGACTAGAAATGTTGTCATAAATGGAATAATAGACCAAAGGATCAAGGAAAACTTGTTGATACATTTAGCTTAAAATTATGCTTAAGGTAGATAGTTGTGTCAGTGATGGACGGTCTTGGCTTCTGAGTTGTCTGATGGCATAAACACCAAAGGAAAGGATGGGACCCATGGTGTAGTGTATAATACACTGACTCCTTTTCTATTTGAGTTACACTAAAGATAATTACATTAGCCAATGAGAACATGTTTTCTAGTCACTAGGGAATAGGTGTCATATAGGATATGGTCACTATAGTACTTATGAAGTACAAAGGAGTTAATATAATTATGATGCATAGTTCTTTAAAGGGAAGGTATGTGTGAAGCACACAAGTTCTCCTCGTACATTAGCACAATCACTCAGTGCAAGATCCAAAAAGGACAAGAATGCAAGAGGCCATGCTATGAGGGAAGATCAGTAAGAAATATACTTATTTCTTACATGATGAAAAAATTGAAGGTAAAACCTTTATTTAACTTTATATATATATTTAGGATTTAAAATCATCAAGGACGATGATTCACAAAGGGGGAAGTATGTTACACCCCATTGTGTAATTACCTATTTACTTTTACCTAGTTGGGTGAAAATGCTTTGAATATATATGTTTATGCTTTATGTATCTTGGAAATATAATGAATGAATATTTAATTCTATTTGATGTTTTAAATTTTTTCTAACTATGAAGTATATGATGCAAATGATTGTATTGTGATCGGCTAACTATTGTTGCAATGTACTAAGTTGGATGCAGGAACAAATTCAAGCCTCTAGAAGAGAGAGGAAGTATCACTCAGGAGAGGAGCTTGGTCTCGTAACACTTAATGAAGCCTAACTAAGCTTTCACACACTCACTTCTAGTTTGGTCAAGTCGAGTCAATAGCTTGGGAAATGGTAAGTAACCTTTAGTCTTGTGAGTGCATGATTTAGAAGAGGATATAATCTTGTCTGTGGATGTTTTAATCGAGGTTGTGTGATTGATACCGAGTGAAGAGTTACTCTTTGTATGTTCATATTTGTATATGTTAATCGACGAATTATATACACTTTGTGTATAACTGATGACCGGTGAATATATGGGTATATGTGTTTAAGTATGGATGTTAAAATAATGTTATATAGATATACACTAATGTATATGTATATTTTTATGTTAATGTAAATGTATATACACATGTATTAATATATGTATATATGTGTATATGTGTGTATGATTATTTTAACATATGTTATATATATATATTGAATGATTATGCTTAGATACTAATATGTGCATGTCTACATGTATTAAATTTGTGTGTGTATATATTGTTGATGTGAGTAATTGATCGTCACATATATAAATGTATATACTTAAATATAAGTGCCAATATATATAAAGTCACCATATTGAAAGATGTTAATGTATATATATCTATATAAACATTGATGAAACATAAATATATATATATATATATATATATATGCACATGTGGATATATAATATCTATGCATATATAATTGTGAATATATTTAATAACCAAAGAATATTTTATGTGAGTATATATGTATACTAATAGATATATTATAATAATGATATTATAATATGTATATATATTATAATATGTATATATATATATATATATATAATATATATATATATAATATATATATATATAATATGTATATATATATATATAATACATGTATATATATAATATGAATGCATAATGTAATGTCTACAAGTAATCAAAGCGCTAACAAGAAGCACCAACCATATGAGAATATGGTTGCTTTAAAGTTAAACAATGCACTATAAAATGTTGCACATTGGTATATGTTAAAAGACTAAATATAAAACAAACTTGCAAGTGCCTAACTAACGCATAAGAGAGGCAATAGCTATAGCACATGAATATTAGATAAACCAAGTTTTTAAAAACAAAGCCAACACATGAATGAAGGAAAAACATACAGCTTATAGTATGATGTGAAAGCATGTTAATGTGATTGCAAGTAAACCATGGTGTTGCCATAAATGAATAGTAACCAAAGCTTAAGGTGTGAATCAAATGCAAAAGTCAAAGACTTAGTCAAACTGTGAATGCAAAGAGGCATATCAATGTATAAAGAGATTTGACCTGGTCTTTTCCAAACATCAACCAAATTAATAGGGCGCATAATATATAATGTGTGGCACCAAAGTATGAATTGTGCACATCTTTTAGAAGCCTATTTTGCATTTCCTTTCCAGCGTATGAGGCAAGTGGAATGTGAGAAATAGTCACTTGTATGAAGTCGGCTTAGAAAGGTCAACCTGTAGAAACATTAACCTTGCATTTTTTGAGTTAATCACTTTGTTGTCATATGTATATAGCAACTGGCTAAGCATATGCATTTGGTCACCATTTTTATTTTGCCACCTTGAACCCTGCTAGCTAAGTCGAACCTTTGAGTGTGAGAAGTGGTAAGATTGAGAGATTATATGTAGCCTTGGAGTGCTCAAGTTTTTGTATAAATAGGAGATAATTCTTCATCTTATGACACACATTAAGCATTCTTATTTTCTTATTTTCTAGAGAGTTATTCTGCTACATTTCTGAGTTGAGTGTTTTTGTGAGAATTTGAGAGAGAATTTAGAGAGGTTAGAATATTTGCATAGTGGGATTTTTTCAAAGGAAGATAGAGGATAGTGATGAATATAGGAGTTGCAAGCTGATTTTGAGAAGGCTAAGCTAGGAATCCAAAATTTTCAATTGGAGATTTCTAAGTACAGGCATGCTAGTTTCTATTACTTTATATATTTTATGATTGCATGATTTTATATGTCATATTTGGAAAGAATTGAGTTGAAAGAGAGTTTAGTTGCTTTATTATAAATTTGATTATATTCTTCTTTGGATAAGTACGAAAGATGCTTGATGATTCTAGTTGTTTGTGAACCCCGTTATTGGGTTATATATGTATACCTTATATATTGATTTATGAGTGTCTACATTGTACTAGATACTACATTAAGATAAGATTATATAGATATTACTTGGATTGAGAAGACTATATTACATTGAAGTGCTTTATTAGATTATAATGCTATGTAATCCTTTGTGGACAATGATGTTAGTAACACAAAGATATAGGTGGCATGATAGAAATTCCATCATTGTTAGGTTGCGATGTTATTCAAACCTTGATTGATAATATTTACTTGATTGATTACTTTTTTCTCCTAGAAAGACGAGAATCGTATCCCTAGGGTTAGGGTATAAACCTAATGGTTATATCATTATTCAACAATAGGTTTGATAATGTATTTTATGGATTTATTATTTTGATTAAGAGTATATTCCTATTCATGGAATCCTAAAGAAGGACTCACATTTCGGTAAACCAAAACTGTATTGTGAAGAGGACTATGGGTGCATAAGCACCAACCCCTCACAAGTTGATAATGTCCTTCAGATAATATATAAATATAGTGAATATTGTGAACATGTGATTATTTGAACCATACTAAATTTAGAAGTTTTATGATTTGTTTATGATCACTTGATCATTACATTACTTTTGATGAAAACCCTAGGTTGGAAATAACCTATTTGGTAGGGTTGTTATTTGATTACTGATAGAAGAAAATAGGTTGAGAATAACCTATATGACCTAATTGATCATTTTATTATTGATTATACTTTCAAATGGAGTTGACTTAATATTGAGTTTATACTTTGTATGGATTCCTTTATTTATAGGAATATCCTTTTTATTTGAGGTCATTTATTATTGAGATCATGCTAAGGTAATTTATTGATAAGATTATACTTTTAAGTTTTGATGAGAATCATTTATTATTGAGATATACTCTGGAATGGAGTCATTTATTGTTGAGGTTGTTTGTGAAGTTTGGATTATGAGTTAGTTTGAATTACTTCATTTAAAATGTCTTAGTAAACTTGAAAATAATATAGGTTATTTTTGGGGTTAGGATAATCTAATGAAGGGGTAGCCTATGCATAGAATATATGTGGTCAATACAAATTGAGAAATTATTGTGATGAATGGAATGAGTCTCACTCGAAAAAACTGGGTGATGAATCTTTGGCCAAAGTAGTGTAGGTAGCCACTATCTACATTGTTAGTTCACAACGATCTAGTTATGCATGCTAGTCTAGGATTGTCATACACGTAGGTTGTAGCCACTGTATGGGAAATTTATAGTTATGTAGGACACTTAACAACACTCAAGAAAGGCCAAGGAATTTATGAGGTTACCAAACCAATCTCTTTGTTGAAGGGAGGTACATCTTACCAAGTTTTGGGTAGATGTGTGGGGGACTGCAGTAAGTTTGTGGTTGACATAAAAGCGCTTGAGTGATGCTTCTCCTCATCAGTTGGTGGCCAATATTTGAAGGGGGACTACCTAGACCATATGTATTTCTATTACCAGTAAAAGATCAGAAGAGCTATGTATGTATTCTTGTATCCATTTCTATGGAAGAATGTGAACGTAAAATGTTATCTTGAGATTATGTGTTATGAAATCATTACTTTGGAAAGATTGTAATATTTCACTCAAATGAAATGAGAAAGTTTGGAATATTGTTATATCAAAATGTACATATTGTCTTTATATTGAAAAGATAAAATTTATTGCACCATTATGGCATCATGGTTTATTCACTTGTGGTTTAAAACATAGAAAATTTATCAAGTAGAACTATGGGCATATTACAATTATAATCACTATGCACAAGCTTGGCCACCAAGATAGGTAGGTAGAGTTAAGGAAATACCATCAAGGTATACAAATAAGTGTTTGATTATCTAGGGTTGAGAGATGTGACATGGAGACTATATAGACATTTGGACCTAGATATGAATTATAGAATCTAATTACATCATATTCAAAAATATTAATGGTTTTTTGGTAGATGTATCATAGTTAAAGAGGTTTTTTAATAGGAGAATGTGTTGCATTAGTTTAACATCAAATATATTGTACCCTTGATGATTATTTTATATAGGAGGCATTATATATTACCTTTCTAGCAAGGAGAGAGGGTGAGGCCTACAACCTTAAATAAAGTTGATATGGATGATGATGGCATGAACCCCCATGCAAATAGTTGGTGTGGATGATACAAGGGTCTCCCCAAATTATGAATTATGGTGGGAAAGAGAGGGGATACAATATTTATATAATGCTAATTATTTATGGTTCTACTTGTTATGGGTTGAGTTGCTCCACAAGACACTCTAAGTATTACCCATGTACATCAAGTCCTAAGAAATATTAATTAAAAATTTGGTGATCCAAGTATGATAGTGACAATTTTATATTTTGAATTATCTTGTTCTAATATTGTTATTGGTATGTGACTAATGTGAGTTGTAATCTCGTAGACTAGAGCATGGCTATGTGGTTCAAATTTATCTCACTTACCATCTGTCACTTGACTTGGGGTGCATCACTCCTCCCAATGGATCATTTTTTTAAAGATTACACACATGTTAGTCAATTCACTTCATTTTTTTAACTTGTGAGTTGGGATACCATAACATTTAGATCCTTCTCTACTAAGTGTATATTGTTATTACAAGATATGGACATGGAAAAGGAAGAGAAATTTGTGTAGTGATTTAGTAGCAATACATGATCTAATTATATACTAATATAATTTTTCATGTTCAAGCGATAGATTTGATTGTGAGCTTTCTTAATGTGAGGCATATAAATTCATGCTTATATTATGAAGTAATTACTTTGTTGCAAATTTGAATTGTGAGAGATTATGTTATAGATAACCATCTAGGCGCAACACACAAAGATTTTAATGTTATGTGAGGTGGTCAAGTGGTTCCATGAGATGACTAAGGTATTGTAGGAGAGATCTCAATTTAATCTAGGTCAAAAATCAAATTATGTGCTAGTCATTGAGTATGTGAGGGAGGGATCATAAAGAGAACCTTCCCCAATGCCTACATGTCTCATTATGTTGGTTTATGTTTTATGTTATAACAAAGATATATATTAATAACATGGAATTTTTATCATGATATTTTAGTGATATGATTCTATGTTTGGATAATGTGGTTCTACATGTTATGTTATATAAAGATGATGTTATGTGATTTAAATTTTTTTATATGTGCATGTAACAAAATAAATTACACAAGAGAAGAATATAATAGGAAAAACATTATAAATAAATAATAATAATAATAATAGACCAATCAAAGGATAAAACCTTTACTAGTCTTCAATAAGAACAAAATTCAAAATGTGATGATCATCGACTACTCATTATCTTCTATATGTAGGCATCATAAAAGTAATATAACCTAATCCAAATGAGTCTATCTTAGTAACTATAATTATATTTATGGGCTTGTAAATGACTCAATTAAGGATTATATGTTATCAAAAATTCACCCCCACATATCCTAATATAGTCAATGGGGTAAGGGCATAACATACCCCACCTCTTTAGAGAGTTTTTATCCTCAAAAATAATCAATCATCAAAGCTTTTGCATGAAATTTTCATTTTCCCATGTAGCATCTTCAATAGGAGAACTCTTCCACATGATCAAATACTCTATAGTTAGTGCTTATTTGAAATTTATTTTCCCACCTAATCAATCTGTAGTAACTCTGTTTTTGTTAAAAGTATTTGTCCAATAGCCTTCTTAAACTAGGAAACATGAAATACTATATGTATTTATATCAAGTTAGGTAACTCTAATTTTTATGTTATATTTCCAATATTTTGCAAAAGCTTCTAAGGGTGATAATACTTGGACAAAATATTGTTATCCTTATGTTATTTTAATAAAATCTACTTATATGAATCTAATCACATAAAGAACCAATCTCCTAATTTAATTTTTTTTGCATTATAGTGTTGATCAATTCGCTACTTCATTCTATTTTGTTACATTGCCAAGTTCTCCATCAAATTAAAGAGAACCTCTTATTGGTATTGAATGTGTTATTTAATTTATCTAACCTTGAAGTGTTCCCATGATCAAGAGATGATGGATGGTGGATGGTACCCATGTGGTGCCAAAAATTCAAAAAAAATGGATGAAGTATGGAGGGAAGTGTTAGTCCACCATTCTAGTAGCTAGTCATTGAACACCTCTCTCTTGCTTATTTGAAGCAAAACATTGTAGATATCCTTATAATAAATTTTTGACCACCTCAACTTATCCATTTGATTTGGGATGATGTGATGTGCTACAAATAAGTTGAGTGACCAAACATGAGAATAAGTCAATCCAAGAACTTCTTGAAATTTATATAGGATCACTATCACTTACTATGATTTTTGGAGTCTCATGCAACTTTTAAATTGTATGCATAAAGGTTGTTGCTATAGTACTTACCACAATTGGGTTTGAAAAAACATATAAAGGGCAATTTGGCGAGTCAATATACAACAACCATGATGAAATTTTTCCTTGAAAGATAGTCAAATTAGTGATTAAGTCCATGAATACCTCCTCTGCCCTTTGGATTGGAATACATAAGGGTTGTAGAAGACTTGTATTTTTAATTTCCTTCACTTTTTTTTTTTGACATATTATGCATTCCACCACACGTTTCGATGCATCCCACTTGAGCCCAACCCAAAAAAATATTACTTGATTCTATGATAAGTCTTCAGAAACCCTAAATTCACACCTACTAGAGAATTATGTAGTTTCACAAAAAAATAAAAATTAAGGGTTGAATTCTTACATAGGTACAATCTATCTTCATACCATAGATCATTTCCTTTTCATGCAAGTTTATTTGACACTCTTGAATCTTGTTGGAGTCTTTGAATAAGAATTTGAGTATTCATGATATTCTCCCATTCATATTTTGCTTCATCCACCCAATCTAAATACAACATGGAAATGTAATACAATAGTAACTATACATGAGTTCATCCCTCCTAGATAGAGCATCAACCACATAATTCTCTTTTTCTTTTTTTTATATTATCTCAAAGGGCATGTGCACCAAGATGGTGGACCAAAAGTGGTCACTTCACTTTTTATTCCCATAAAAGATAAAATGTGCTCACATCATGGGTTGGTAATGAACAAGCATAGGCTTGATCATTACCAAGCCATAACGTGAGTGAATTATAGTATTACATGATTGAATTTACATAATGCAAGCATGTTATAGTTTTCTTTTGAAATCTTTCACTTTTTCTCTCTCTTTTTCTTCTAATGAAACTATATACATTAAATAAAAAAATTACTTTCTTATACTTTAAGTTATATTTTATGTATATAGTTTCAGGATGTTTGAGAATGGTTTCAAATCTTTAGGAGCTATAATTCAGATTCTAGATTGTGGAAGATCTGATAATTTTTCTAACTTAGTCAAATTGCAGTAATTAACAAGTGAAATTTCAGTAATCAAGAGGTCAAATTTCAATAATCAGTAAGCTCTATTATATTTCTCTCTCTATCTCACTCTTTTTATATCCCTTACACTCTAGACCTCCCTCTCTCTCTCTCTCACTATCTCCATACCTTTATCTACCTCTCTCTCTATCTAACTCTCTCTCCCTTGACCTCAAGAAGTAACTCTACCTCCCCATCCTTCTCTCTCTCTCTCCCACCTTCCCTCTCTACTTCTATCTATATCACCTATCCCCCAATACCTCTCTCTCTCCCTCCCTACCTGTCCCTCCCTCCCTCCTCCCCTCTCTCTCCCTCTCTCTCAATCTCTCCACCTTCCTCCTTTCCTCTCTACTTCCCTCTAATTCTCTCTATATCACCTCTCTCTATCTCTATCTTCCTTCTTCTCACCTTCCCTCTCGACTTCTCTCTATCTCACCTATCCCACTCTCAATCTCTTCACCTTCCTCCTTCCCTCTCTACTTATCTCTATATCATCTCCTCTCTCTCCCTCTCTACTTCTCTCTATATCACCTCTATCTCTCTATCACTTTGTCCTTCCCTTTCTACATGTATCTATCTCACCTCTATCTCTCCCTATCTACTTCTCCCTCTATCTCTCACCCTCTCTCTCTCTCCCTCTCTCCCTCTATACTTCTCTCTATCTCACTTATCCTTATCTACCTCTCTCTATATCCTTCCCTGTATGCTTCTCACTGTCTCACTTATCCCTCTCTACCTCTCACTCTTGTTCTCTCTCCTTCCCCCTCTACCTATCCTTCCATCTCTCTTACTCCTTTCTAGCTCTCTCCTTATCTACATCTCTCTATCCCAACTCTCTCTCCCTCCCTACCTCTATCTCACTTATCCATCTCTACCTCTCCGTCCCTCCCTCCCTTTTCCCTCTCTCCTTCAATCTTTACTTCTTTGTATCTCACTCTCCCTCTATCATTCCCTCTCTTTCAATCTCTCCCCCTTCCTCCTTCCCTCTCTACTTATCTCTATGTCACCTACCCCTCTCTACCTATCCCTCAATCCATCCTCCTCCTCTCTCTGGCTCTCTCCTTCCTCTCCTAATTTTGTCTATCTCACCTCTCTCCTCTCCCTCCTCCCTCATCTCTCTCTCTCTCTCTCTCTCTCTCTCTCTCTCTCTCTCTCTCTCTCTCCTTCCATCTATAATTATCTATATCTCACCTCCCTCTCCCTCCATTCATTGTCTCTCTACTTTTCTATATCACTCCTCTCCTTCCCACTCTCTCTCCCTATCTCCTTCCCTATTTTTTCTTTATCTCCCCTCTCCCTCTCCATCTACCTATCCCTATCTCTCTCTACTCACCTCTTCCTACCTAAAGAGAGGGCTGGAGAGTGGAGATAGAGAGAGAGGGAGAGGTAGGTGTTTTTCATGTTTTATCATTGATTTCAACAATGAATGGTGTCAATAGAGTGGTAGTGTGTAAGATTACATGTGATGCAAACATAGTGGTGATCAAAGATGTCAAAATTAATCATTCAAAGGAGCAGTCTAGAGGAGCAGACAAAGGATTGATGATCAAAAGAGTTGTGAGGAGAAGTACATGGTGATGATTTTCATGAGAATTTTATGCATAGTTGTACCATATTTTCTATTGTTCATGAATAAGTTAAATTTGGTAGGTTAAGTGTTTGTTGTGCCAACCTAGTGTGTTAAGATGATTAAGCCAGGTGTTTAGAAGTGTGGGCTAGTGTGGAGTTGTGTGCTAATTAAAAATAGGTCCTAATTATCTCTTAGTTTGAACTACATTTGTTTTCTCTTGTTGTGGATGTCTTGGAGCCGACTTTTTATGGTCATTGCATGTTTCATGTTACACATTTAATCTTGGCCGACTAAGGAGAAATTTTTTGAAGCTTGTAGAGGATATAAATAAAATATCAAGTTTGTTGCAAAATTAAGGAGTAAGTGTGTGAGTATGCGAGTAGGTATGTGTGAGTATGTTTGTGTGGAAGTGAGTTGAAAGATAGCAAAGGTTGTTGAGTAGAGACATTGAAGATATATGTCAATGTGAAGGGAGTTGATGCTACATGGGTGCTTGATCAGAAAATTATGTCAAGTATGTTGTTGATAGGCTATCGTTAGGTCCTACTACTTTAGAATAATTGTATGTCAATTAGTTGACCGGGCAGTGTCCAAGGCAATTTTCAGAAGAAGATGATTTGGATAACTCATTTTATATTTTCTGTTTTATCTTCAACTATCAGAGTCAATTTTAATCTAAGGCCATTCCTATTTAACTAGAAAATAATCTTACTCTAAGAAAAATAGGAAATACTAAGTTAAAAAGCATAAGACAACTAATTTAGAAAGCAACACAACTAAACTAGAAAGCATAGAAACAAGCAAACTAAACAACTGATATACTACGGAAGCAGAAAAGTAAGTGAACAAACAATGAAACATTTTTTAACAGTAAAGGATTTTATCAACTATGAAAGATAACTCATACCAATGAAAAACAATAGTGCTCCGAAACTTCAGACTCCACTCTTAACAAACTTAATTACTTTCTACTAAACATATATCTAGCTTTAACAAATGAAACAACAACACAAAAAAATACTTATCTATCTAAACTACTTCCCTCGAGTGGCCAGCTCACGGGTTAACACCTCATCTTAAAATCACATAAGCTACTAGTTTTGGAGTCTACCCATTACAAACAACCATCATCGCTCATAATTCAACAGATTATCAATAGACAGAAATCAGACAACTCGTTTCAACAGTATTTGAAAAACCATGTGAACAACATAACGATACTTCCTCTGTCTTATTCATCACTTGTGAAATTACATTCTTATAGATAACTTTATAAATAAATCCTAAATTTAAGATGGCGTGGATAGCCATTGAAAAAGTCTTCCTCAACTTAAAACTAACTTTGATGTCTTTAAAGCTCATAAACATATAGAAGGCTCGAGAAGAGCCATAAAGTTTTAACAACATAATTTAAAGAACATAAACTAAATCTTCAGTGCATCATCCAGGCATCTAGGAGTGGGTTCGCAACATTACTCTTGAGGCACATGTTGGTTAAACTTCTGCAACAACCGCATGATGACCTGTTATTACCTACAAAAATGCTCAAGTCAACTCATTAAACCTGCTTTGGTAAATTTCCTCAATTGATCAAAAGAAAGAAAGAAAGCATAATTTTCCTTAAAATAAGCAATTAGTTCTCCTAAAGTTTAATAAATTGGCATAGGCTTAGGATTGAGTTAGAAAAAGTAAGCTTTCCAACTTTTACTATGATGAGGTTATCTTTACCTCATCATTTCCTCCCCTACCTAATTTTTGGTAGGTCCTTCTGCTCCATAGTTAAACCCCCAAGTCCTATTCCATTCCTCATAAAGAGTACTGAGATCATGTGTCTCCCTGGATGATGCATCAAAAGCTTCAGGGTTATGAATGAACCCTCTGTGAAACATCACACTCTCCCTCCATTCATTGAAAAGTCTGTCATTCTGATTTATGGAAATATTGAAGGCCAGGGGTGGATTGAGTAGCAAGGGAGGTCTGTATTTCATTCCTATCCATTTTTTCCTCAGAGTCTTTAGGATTTTAACTAAGGTATACGCCCTTCTGAATGACCACCTGATATTTAGAGGGGAAATGACCTCTCTTTTCTTTAAGTAAGCTGGTAGAGGGGTGAATCTTTCTTCGCAAGAATGCCATGCTTTTCCAATCAACTTTTGTCCATTTTCCATGAAATTTTCATAACACAGCTTGAGGCTGTTGTCATACCTTTCCTTGATCTTATCATTAACAAGGAGAGACAAAAATGTAGCTTTGAACCCATCAGGCCTTGAATTTGGGGACCTTATTTGGAGACCCACTGTTCTCTCTTCCTGTGCAAATTTTTTTGTCTGATCCTGCCAATAAATTTGATTCCTCATGGTGGAGAGAAATGCTCTCAATTCTACCTCTCCAATAAACAAGTTGATAAAGAAATCTGTATGATTTTCTAATAACAAGTCATGCAGAAAGAATTCACAAATTAGATCTTGGTCTTCAAGAGTTGATTCTACAAATATTTTAACAAAATCTTTATCATTAGGCTCATAGGGCTGATCATTATAGATCCTAAACAATTTCCATCTTAGCCATTGTTCATTCAAAAACATTGAGTAAATTCTTGATGGTCTTCTACAATTTAGTAAACAGTCCACTAGTTGACATGCATCCTGCTTCCCTCTGTAGGCCCTATGAAATGAATCCTTTAGGAGCACCGGTTCCTTCTTTAGCCTATAATTTTCAACTTGGACATTCCTGAGGAAGTAACACTTTTCCATCCATTTCATTAGCAGAGGTGGAATGCGGACTTGGAACCAATTAGTTACAACTGGCTCAGTCTGAATTTCTTTGGACTCCATTTGAGGTTTTACAATGCATTCCTTAAAGTCTTGTTCTAGTTCAACTACCCTGCTGATGGAAGCGTTCAACTCTTTAGTTTTTATTTTCTTGTCCTCCTCGAAAGCTATGAGCATGAGCATAAAATTTTGTTTTATTCTTTCCATCTCTGCATCTTTGTTTGCAATGTCAACAATATAAGTTTTATGCTTTTGATTATGTTCTTGCATTTTCTCTTGTAACTTATAGATTATTGAGTCCTTTTCCTACAATTGAAGCTTCAAGCCCTTTATTTCTTGATCTCTTTTATTTATTATAGCAATTTGCACAGCCGATTCTTCTTTCTACAATTCTATAAGTTCGTTACCTTTAGAAAATTCTCTTTGTAGATCATCAATTTCTACTTTACACTTTTCTAATTCAGTAATGGCACTACTTGTTTTAGCTGTTCCAACAATTTTATTCACAATGGGTGACAAATTTTCTAGCACACCACCATCCCCCTTAGGTTCTCTTCCCTGAATTTCATCATTGAAGATTTCCTCCACATGTGCAGAGTGGAAAGGAAACTCTTCACCTAAATCTTCTTTATTTAGGGGTACCTCCTCTTCACTGGCGAGCTCTAAAATTTCTATGGGCTCAGGTGGTCGCTTAGGCTTTTTATTTTGTGAACTTCCCTCCTTACCCTATATTGGGGTTTCGAAGAATTCAGAAGCTAACCGCTTACTCCTTCTGAGTGGAGGCAATTCTTAGAAAATGACGGGTGTTCTATTTTTCCCCTTTTTCTTCTTTCTGGGTTTACTTGTGTCAAAATAAATAATATCAACCTGTTCTGGCAGGTCGGGGGTTTTGAATTCATCCCCGAAGAAGTTTGGAAAATACTCACCAGGAGTGGTGGGATTAAGAGCTTCCAGAGCTGGAGAGCCCTTAGGAGAAATTTCTCCAGATGGTGGAATAGCCTAGTGGGACGGTTCCCCTGATTCTATGGTTCTTGCAATTGCAGGCTTCTCTATTTTCTTTAAAAACTTCTCCCATTTTCCCTCAGGTTTCTTACGGAAGTGGTACTTGCAGATTAGCTGAATTAACCCATGATGTTTCAAAGGCCCAGTCACCGTTTTATACCTTTCTATGGAAGTGTTTAAGGAATCACACAAGAATTCAGGCATGTTAACCCTAAGAGCTAGATCCTCCTTTCCGTGATGTAAATGGGCCAACATACGAAAGACAGGTCCTACAACTACAATTAGCTGACCCCCGCAAGTAAAATACTTTATAATCCAAGCAAAAATAGTGCCCCAGGGTTCTAATATGGAGGTTCTTTGGAACCCTTTATTTTGTTCCCTAGTACTTATTACTACCATTGGGTGTGGGTCTCCCTCTCTAACAAATAATTCAGATAATTTTAGGTACGTAATTTGGGAGGTTTCCTTTATTTTTATGCTTGTATTCTCTAATCTAGATAAGTGAGAAATAATTTTGGAACTTACCTTGAAACGCTTCCCATGAAGTACCACCTTTCCATTAGTGTAGTTCTCAGCAAAAGAGCTTACCAACTTTTCGTTAAAGCCCTCAAATTTTTTGATGAAGTTTAACCACCTTGCTTCCTCGAACAACCTGGAGATATTACTTAATCCCAACAATTTTTCAGTTGAATCCGGCTCTACCTTTCTTTTACCACCCCCATTTCCTTATTTCTCACTCTGCAAAAGATTTCAATTCTAGAACAGAGCTTTCATACAGGTTTTTGAAAATATTGCCTCTGAAATCACTTATTTTTCTTATTTGC
>CM021101.1:719309051-719327808 GCA_007115665.2 Sequoiadendron giganteum
ATTGCAGTAATTAACAAGTGAAATTTCAGTAATCAAGAGGTCAAATTTCAATAATCAGTAAGCTCTATTATATTTCTCTCTCTATCTCACTCTTTTTATATCCCTTACACTCTAGACCTCCCTCTCTCTCTCTCTCACTATCTCCATACCTTTATCTACCTCTCTCTCTATCTAACTCTCTCTCCCTTGACCTCAAGAAGTAACTCTACCTCCCCATCCTTCTCTCTCTCTCTCCCACCTTCCCTCTCTACTTCTATCTATATCACCTATCCCCCAATACCTCTCTCTCTCCCTCCCTACCTGTCCCTCCCTCCCTCCTCCCCTCTCTCTCCCTCTCTCTCAATCTCTCCACCTTCCTCCTTTCCTCTCTACTTCCCTCTAATTCTCTCTATATCACCTCTCTCTATCTCTATCTTCCTTCTTCTCACCTTCCCTCTCGACTTCTCTCTATCTCACCTATCCCACTCTCAATCTCTTCACCTTCCTCCTTCCCTCTCTACTTATCTCTATATCATCTCCTCTCTCTCCCTCTCTACTTCTCTCTATATCACCTCTATCTCTCTATCACTTTGTCCTTCCCTTTCTACATGTATCTATCTCACCTCTATCTCTCCCTATCTACTTCTCCCTCTATCTCTCACCCTCTCTCTCTCTCCCTCTCTCCCTCTATACTTCTCTCTATCTCACTTATCCTTATCTACCTCTCTCTATATCCTTCCCTGTATGCTTCTCACTGTCTCACTTATCCCTCTCTACCTCTCACTCTTGTTCTCTCTCCTTCCCCCTCTACCTATCCTTCCATCTCTCTTACTCCTTTCTAGCTCTCTCCTTATCTACATCTCTCTATCCCAACTCTCTCTCCCTCCCTACCTCTATCTCACTTATCCATCTCTACCTCTCCGTCCCTCCCTCCCTTTTCCCTCTCTCCTTCAATCTTTACTTCTTTGTATCTCACTCTCCCTCTATCATTCCCTCTCTTTCAATCTCTCCCCCTTCCTCCTCTCTGCCCATCTACCTCCTGCCCCTCTCTGCCTATCCTCAATCCATCCTCCTCCCTCTCTCTCTTCTCTAGATTTTTGTCTCTGATCTCACCTCTCTCCTCCCTACTTCTCCCTCCCTCTCTCTCTCTCTCTCTCTCTCTCTCTCTCTCTCTCTCTCTCCTTCCATCTATAATTATCTATATCTCACCTCCCTCTCCCTCCATTCATTGTCTCTCTACTTTTCTATATCACTCCTCTCCTTCCCACTCTCTCTCCCTATCTCCTTCCCTATTTTTTCTTTATCTCCCCTCTCCCTCTCCATCTACCTATCCCTATCTCTCTCTACTCACCTCTTCCTACCTAAAGAGAGGGCTGGAGAGTGGAGATAGAGAGAGAGGGAGAGGTAGGTGTTTTTCATGTTTTATCATTGATTTCAACAATGAATGGTGTCAATAGAGTGGTAGTGTGTAAGATTACATGTGATGCAAACATAGTGGTGATCAAAGATGTCAAAATTAATCATTCAAAGGAGCAGTCTAGAGGAGCAGACAAAGGATTGATGATCAAAAGAGTTGTGAGGAGAAGTACATGGTGATGATTTTCATGAGAATTTTATGCATAGTTGTACCATATTTTCTATTGTTCATGAATAAGTTAAATTTGGTAGGTTAAGTGTTTGTTGTGCCAACCTAGTGTGTTAAGATGATTAAGCCAGGTGTTTAGAAGTGTGGGCTAGTGTGGAGTTGTGTGCTAATTAAAAATAGGTCCTAATTATCTCTTAGTTTGAACTACATTTGTTTTCTCTTGTTGTGGATGTCTTGGAGCCGACTTTTTATGGTCATTGCATGTTTCATGTTACACATTTAATCTTGGCCGACTAAGGAGAAATTTTTTGAAGCTTGTAGAGGATATAAATAAAATATCAAGTTTGTTGCAAAATTAAGGAGTAAGTGTGTGAGTATGCGAGTAGGTATGTGTGAGTATGTTTGTGTGGAAGTGAGTTGAAAGATAGCAAAGGTTGTTGAGTAGAGACATTGAAGATATATGTCAATGTGAAGGGAGTTGATGCTACATGGGTGCTTGATCAGAAAATTATGTCAAGTATGTTGTTGATAGGCTATCGTTAGGTCCTACTACTTTAGAATAATTGTATGTCAATTAGTTGACCGGGCAGTGTCCAAGGCAATTTTCAGAAGAAGATGATTTGGATAACTCATTTTATATTTTCTGTTTTATCTTCAACTATCAGAGTCAATTTTAATCTAAGGCCATTCCTATTTAACTAGAAAATAATCTTACTCTAAGAAAAATAGGAAATACTAAGTTAAAAAGCATAAGACAACTAATTTAGAAAGCAACACAACTAAACTAGAAAGCATAGAAACAAGCAAACTAAACAATTGATATACTACGGAAGTAGAAAAGTAAGTGACCAAACAATGAAACATTTTTAACAGTAAAGGATTTTATCAACTACGAAATATAACTCATAACAATGAAAACAATAGTGCTCCAGAACTTCAGACTCCACTCTTAACAAACTTAATTATTTCCTACTGAACAAATATCTAGCTTTAACAAATGAAACAACAAAATAGAAAAATACTTATCTATCTGAACTACTTCCCTCGAGTGGCTAGCTCGCGGCTTAACACCTCGTCTTAAAATCGCATAATCTACTAGTTATGGAGTCTACCCATTACGAACAGTCATCATCACTCATAATTCAATAGATTATCAATAGACATAAATTAGATAACTCATTTCAACAGTATTTGGAAAACCATGTGAACAACATAACGATACTTCCTCTCTGTCTTATTCATCCTTCTAAAATTACATTTTTATAGATAACTTTATAACTAAACCATAAATTTAAGATGGCGTGGATAGCCATTGAAAAAGTCTTCCTCAACTTAAAACTAACTTTGATGTCTTTAAATCTCATAAACATATAGAAGGCTCGAGAAGAGCTATGAAGTTTTTAACATAATTTAAAGAACATAAACTAAATCTTCATTGCATCATCCAGGCATCTAGGAGTGGGTTCGCAACATTACTCTTGAGGCACATGCTGGCTAAACTTCTACAATAGTCACATGATGACCTGTTATTTCCTACAAAAACACTCAAGTTAACCAAGTTTAGGAGATGGCAAGAACAATGTTAAGTGAGACCAAGTTTCCTGATGTATATTGGAAATAAGTAGTACACAATGTTATCTATATTTTTAACATAGGTCAACTAAGAGTTAACAACACCAAGACTCCTTATGAGCTATGGTATGGAAAACTAGCAACTATCAAGTACTTTAGAATTTTTGGAAGAAAAAGTTACATCAAAAGAGATGAGGAAGGTTTGGGAAAATTTGGCTCAAGATATAATGAAGGAATCTTTCTTGGATACTCAACTAGGAGTAAAGCTTACAAGTGCTACAATAAAAGACTGAGGAAGATAATTGAAAGTAAAAATGTTAGGGTTGATGAAGAGTCACAAAAAATCATATATGAGCAAGAAGACTATTGGTTAGATGAACCTACTTGCTCAGAAGAAGAAGAAATTGAAGAAAAGGAAGAAACACATGATAATATCTCCAACAATATTTCCAACTTGTATGTTAAGAGGACTCATTCAGAAGATCGGATAATTGGAGATAAAAATGAAGGAGTGTAGACTAGAAGAAGATTTGCAAGGATAAAAGAATAGGTAAACTTTTATTTGTTGTCAAGAATAGAACCTAAAAATTTTGTTGTTGTGAAAAAGGATGAAGGATGGATACAAGCAATGGAAGAAGAACTAAATCAAATAGAGAAAAATCAAACTTGGGAATTGGTTCCAAGACTTGCAAAAAAAAATGTGATAGGGACAAAATGGGTGTTCAGAAATAAATTGAATGAAGATGGAGAAGTGGTGAGAAACAAAGCAAAGCTGGTGTGCAAAGGTTATTCACAAGTAGAAGTAATTGAATTTGAGGAGGCATTTGTTCCAATGGCAAGAATGGAAGTAATCGGAATATTTTTTGTATTTTTAGTTCACAAGGACTTCAAGGCATATCAAATGGATGTTAAATCTACTTTCTTGAATGGTGACTTAGAAGAAAATTTTACATAGAGCAGCCTGATGGATTTAAGTTATCAGAAGACCCAAACATGATATGCATACTTAAGAAGGCATTATATGGTCTCAAACAAGCCCCTAGGGATTGGTATGAAAGGTTGGACAAGTATTTACTCCAATAGGGCTTCAAGAAAGGTACCACAAATAGCAATCTTTATATCATTTGAGAATGAAAAAATTCTAATAGTTGTTGTATATGTTGATGATATAGTCTTTGGTGGAAATAATGAGATGTGTAAGAAGTGTTTAGAAGAGATTTAGAAGGAATTTGAAATGTCTATGATAAGCGAGTTATCATTATTTCTTGGACTCCAAATTAATTGATCAGATGATGGTATTTTTATCTCTCAAACAATGTATGTCAATGAGATGTTGAAGAAGTTTGGCATGGAATATTTCAAACCAATGAGTACTCCTATGGAAATAGGTTATCATTTGAGCAAAGATGATAAGTCACTTTAGGCTGATCAGACTCTATATAGGTCTATGATTGGGAGCCTACTGTACTTAACTATATCAAGGCTTGGCATTATGCATGTTTTTTGCTTGGTTGCAAGGTTTCATGCTGATCTAAGAGAAGCTCATGTGAAGGAAGTCAAAAGGATTTTCAAATATTTGAAGATCACTTCAAATTATGAATTGTGGTATCAAAAGGGTGATGAATTTTCCTTGAGTGCATATACTGATGCAAATTGGGCTAGCAGTGTTGATGATAAAAGAAGCACCAGTGGTGGAGCTTTATTTTGGGAGAAATATTGGTCTCATGGTTTAGTGAGAAGTGGGATTCAATGTCATTATCAACAGTAAAAGAAAAGTATATAGCTACAATATCATACTACACTCAAGTGTTGTGGATGAAGAATATTGAAGGATATCAAGGTAATGTATGATGGGCCCATTCCTATTCTATGTGATAATACAAGTGCCATCAATATTTCAAAGAACCCATTGATGCATTCTAGAACCAAGCACATATCTATCAAGTATCACTTTTTAAGAGAGAAGGTTGCAAATCAAGAGGAAAAATTGGAATATGTACCTACAAAGGATTAGGTTACAGAGATATTTACAAAGGCACTTTCTAAGGACACATTTGAATATCTTAGACAAAAGTTACGGGTTGTTGCCCCTCCTTCTAACTAGATGCATAGATGGTGCATCTATTCAAGGGAAGCAATTCAAGACACTTTTTTATCCCTAGATTGATGAGGGCTACTACTCAGGGGGAGTTGGTAGAAAGAATATGATAAGGATGATAAGGTCTATGCATACAAGAGGAGCTTATATGTTGTTGTAAGCATAGAGGAATACCACTAGCCCTTTTCCCTTGATGTCAAAGGGGGAGAAATTGCATATCATGTTAGTGTTGCCATTAATGCTAAAGGGGGAGATTACTGCATGTGTTGTCATTGATGTCAATAGTGAATAGTGTAAATAGAGTGGTATTATGGAAGGTTGCATGTGATGCAAATAAAGTGGCAATCAAAGATTTTAAAAGGAAGGGTTCAAAGGAGCATTCCAGAGGAGTAGACAAAGGAGTGATGACCAGAAGAGTTATGAGGAGAAGGAAATGGTGATTATTTTCATGAGCATTCTATACACATTTGGCCATCAATGTTAAAGGGGGAGATTTTTTCATGTATTATGGTGTCAAAAAAGTGGTATTGTGGAAGATTGCATGTGATGCAAACAGAGTGGTGATCAAAGATGTCAAAAGGAAGGGTTCAAAGGAGCAATCCAGAGGAGAAGACAAAGGAGTGATGATTAGAAGATCTGTGAGGACAAGGACATGGTGATGATTTTCATGAGCATGTTATACACAGTTATACCATATCTTTTGTTGTTCATGAATAAGTGAAAGTTGATAGGTTAAGTGTTTTTTGGGCCAACCCAGGTATGTTAAGATGATTGTGCCCAATGTTTCGAAGTGTGCACCAGTATGGAGTTGTGTGCTAAGGAAAAATATCTATCTTAATTATCTCTTGGTTTGAACTGCATTTCTTCTCTTACCATAGATGTCTTGGAGTTGACTTGTTGTGGTCTTGCATGTTTCATGTACACATTTCATCTTTTCTGATGGAGGAGAAAATTTTTGAAGCTTGTGGATAATATAAATAAAAGATCAATTTTGTTGCAAAATTGAGGAGTAAATGTGTGAGTATGTGAGGATGTATGTGCGAGTATATGTGTGTGTGGAAGTGAGTTGAAGATAGAAGAGGTTATTGATCTGAAGCGTTGATATATGTTAGTGTGAAGGCTATTGATGCTATAGTGGTGATTGATGAACAAATTGTGTCAAGTATGTTTTACTGAGGTTGTAGCCTCTATATGTAAGTGTTGTAATCTATAGGGAGTTGTAGCTTCCTTTGGTTGAAGCCATAAAAATTATGTTTTAGGGAGTTTTAGCTTCCTTTGTGTTGTAGCCCATAAAACTTGTTGTAAATATTTTTCTTATTTGTGAGGCTAGATTTGGACATTAGTTCCAAGGAGCTTTCTCATTGTGGTTTTTTCCTTCTAGGGTTTTCCATGTAAATCTAGTGTTATGGTTCTATGCTTGTGATTTTGAATTGCATAATTTGATACTTTATTTTTTTAAAGCAGTAGGAAGATTTGGTGGATAAAGTTGAATTGGATTAATTGTGGTATATATTGATTCACCCCTCCTCTCAATATATTAGTGTGTTCTAACAAGGTAGAGAGGGGGAAAGGAGATATACAGATAATTAGAGATGGAAGGACGAAGCGAGGAATAGAGAGAGAGAGAGAGGGGGGGGAGGGAGATGTAGGGAGGGAGAGAGAAACAAAGAGGGAGGGAGAGAGAGGGGTTAGTAGGGAGTGATAGGTAGAGAGAGAGAGAGAGGTAGGGAGGGAGAGAGAAACAAAGAGGGAGCGAGAGAGAGGGGTTAGTAGGGAGTGATAGGTAGAGAGAGAGAGGTAGGGAGGGAGGGAGTGATAGGTAGAGAGATGGAGAGGGGAGATAGAGAGGGAAGGATAGATCGAGAGAGAGGACAAAGAGGTAGATCTTGAGCTCAAAAGAGAGAGAGAAAGAAATGGAGATATGGTGAGAGAGAGATGTCTAGAGTGCAAGGGATGTAGAGAGAGAGAGAGAGAGAGAGAGAGAGAGAGAGAGAGAGAGAGAGAGAGAGAGAGAGAGAGCAATATGATGGGCTTGCCTAGATTGATTACTGAAATTTGATTAAGCTTGAAAAATTATAAGATCTTCCAAAACCTAGAATTTGCATTACAACTCCTAGAGATCCAAAACCATTCTCAAACATCTTGAAACTATATACATGAAATAAAAATTTAAGTATAAGTGACATTATATAAATGTCACTTATACTTAAATTTTTATTTCATATATATAGTTTCATTGGAGGAGAAAGAGACGAAGAAAGAGAAATTTCTAAATAAAAAAATAGTGTTCTCATGTTATGTGCAATCACATAATACAAGTGTGTTATAGTGCACTCACATTTTTTTAATTTAGAAATTTCTAAAACTTTGGCTTGGATTTTCCTTGGGCTTACAACCCAAGGATTTGAAGTGACATTTTAATGTCCAAAGATGTGATTTTATAAATTGTAAAAGATTTGACATAATCTTGAGCGTTCTCCCCACCAGGTTTAGACATGTTTCAATGTCAAGTCAAAAAATACCATGATAATGTTAATCTCTCTCTTAGCTATCTAACCATGTATTTTTTTCACATTTTGAGTATGATAAGGTTTTCATCTTTAATTTATTTTGTTAGTGTATCTATTTTTTGTCAAAAACCAATGTGTAGTATTTTTTACTTTACTTTTTAACCGTTAATCGGGACTCCATTCTACACATTAAAAAAATTGATTTTCGATCAATTTTCAAAAAATTTAGGGGGGAGCATGCTCAATTTTTTGTTTTTCAAGATGTGTCCACTTTGAAAATTAGTAAAAAATAATCATATATTCATTAAAAAATTAGGAGAAAAATCAGGCATAAACTACATGGTGTTAACGAACTTCTCACCGAAGTGATTTTTGAAATAATAAAAAGATTAACACTTTAGGGGGGGCTATACTAGACGCTATGTTATAATTTTTTTGAAAAATAGGACCACTTTGTGTGGCCCACCTTTTTTAACCCCTTAATCTCTACCATTTAAAAAAAAATAGTAGTTTAGAAAGTAGATTCAAAGCACTACAACTCTTGTTTTCATTGCATCTTAAAATTTTGAGTGTAACTATCTTCAATTTCTCATCCAAGGCTAGTCTTTCATGATTTCAAGAAAAAGGTGGCCACTTAAGACCCCTTTTTGGTCCCCCATCTTTGTGCATTTACTCCAAAGTCAAATCCCAACTTCTTTGTGACCCAAGTTTTTTCTTCAAATGAAAACCTTTATTCCAAGAATTATTTGAGACTATCACATGATCTATCTTTACCTTGAAGTTTCTTCCCATTAGATAAGGTCTCCATTATTTTACTACATATAAGATAAATAACATTTACTTCTCATAAATTGGATTTAAAAAATTCTTAATTTTATTTGGTGACTCTAAAATCATAAGGGCCTTCCATCTTGCATGATTACTACTCCTATGTTAATCTAATGTCTCCTTGGAGATCAACATCCTCTTCATCTATTAGAAACACGATAACATAACCCTAAAAAAAAATCATCCATTATGTCTTCGTCTCAAGACCTATAGACTCATGGAGGCCTAAAAAAATACCATAAGGAATTAACATGGGCCCAAACAAGTTTCCAAATATCATGATAAAAATCCATACAACCCACACCCCTTTATTTTTTATTTACCACCCGATACTCTATGACATGTCATAACATGTGTCATAAGTGGGTCAAGATTCCTAATGCAATTTGTAATCTTCCTCTTAATTATTCTCTTACACATCCTTCATTACAATATATTATTTTATAATATTACACACACAAATTCTAAAATAAAACAAAATTACATAAAGTAGGATGTCATGTTTCATGAGGACACAAAATTTAATAAATAATTAAACAATCCAAATATTAGGACTTGCAAGGTGTATGACACACCTGATCCCAAAAAATGAAAGGAAGTAGTGCAAAATATAATTCTTCCCGCATTAATTAATGAGAGGGGGTATGTGCAAAAATTAAATTAATCATGTAGTTAAAAATAAATAAATAGAAAATAAAATACCGTAACATAATGATTTATGTGGGGAAAGCCCTTTTGGAAGAAAAACCCCACACTTTTAATCAACTTAATGTATTATTCAATAACTAAAGTTACAATTCACTTGTATATTTTAAGCCTTTACAAGAGTATCGTCAACTAAAGATTTGGAATAATTCTAGCAACATAACAGTATCTACAAAACTCACTATCAAAGTCCCCATACCAAGCACCCAATAAATGGGAGAGGTTATACATGAAACCATCCAATAATAATTTAAGAAACTATGAGTTGAAACCACCCAAAATTTGGTACCCAAATCCCTAGTTAAAAGTTAAATATCCAAATCGCAAGATGAATCCATAGGCTAAAATGCCATATTCCATCCACTTATCATAAAATCATCATAATCCATTAACAAACTTGAATACTCCATTTTGGATCCATTATATGCATTCAAATATGTCTTATGATTTTTCATAACTCATGTTATAAGTTGCTCAATAAGTCTAACTCCTTACAAATCATAGTAGATGTTCTTACATTTCCAATATGGGAGGCCTAAATTCCAAAGGCCATAACTTGATTTGGGAGGCTAATTGGGACCATTTTTTAAAAAGAAAGTAGAGATCAAAGAGGTCCATGCACTAATCATTAGGGAACTAATGTTAAATGCTTGAATATTTTGACCAAAAAACAACATCTATAGCCAAGAAATTGAGTTTTTTTTTTAATTTTATACTCTGAAAATTGTATTTTTTGTATTCTTGACATTAGGAATATGGTTGAGACACCTTTTTTAACAATTTCTAAATTTCACCATGATATGAAAAGATAATGGTTCTTTAGGGACCTTCTTAGGTGTGGTTTTTTTTATCATCAAATAAAATATCATGATTTCTTATGTGTCCAGTAGACTCAATCAAATATATAACTAAAAATACATAAAATAAAAGCTAACTTGAACTTTCTCCTAAAACAATTACATGATATCTCCTATAAAAAGCTAATGTGCATTGGATATTTTTTCTTCAATGTTTTTCATTTGTTGAGCAATGCCATACTCCTTTATTTTAGATGTAGCTTGAGGTACAAGAGCTAGGTTAAGCACATTTATTAGTAGAATAGGTGGTGGTAGACTAACATATTGTCCTATTCCTAACATTTAATTTTTGTGACCCACAAGACTAGAATCATGTGAATCTCGAGCAACATGAAAGTAAGTGTAGGAAACACAAACAATATTGATAGAATTAAGGTTAAAATATAGATCATTATAGGTCATCTCTATGTTTATACTATCCTCATGTGAACTAGGGATATAAAATATGCAATAAAAGCATTAGCCATATTTGTAAAAGAGATGTAGAGTAAGCCAAATGAATAAAACCATTGTAAGGAAGATGTGTACTTATAGATGAGGCAAGAGATAAGTGTATTGTAATGTGTGTAAGTGGATTGGTAAATGGTATAGTAGAAGGGACTTGAATTTGTATAAAACTATACCATAAATATTAATATATAAATGTATTAATACACTATCCTAACAACAAGCACAAAACTAAATAGAAAATGGCTTGGGTATGCAAACTTCACCATTACAAACATGAAGGTTGTAATAAGAACTTAATTTAGTTAACTGGTAGCAATCTAAATAATCATTTTATTAAAAAAAATGTTAAAAAATTATTTGTTTACATTGAGAAGAACAAATATTGATATTAATTGGAAAAACTGATTGCTTTTGATTGTTTAGAAGGTACAATGAATAATAATTAGTTATAAATCTTTATTACCATATTATCCCTCTAAACAAAGACTAATGAGTGGATAATTACCTAGTACTTGGACATAAAGGTTTAAAAAATTCATTGATATAAGATAAGATAATGATATTAATTTTCATGAAATATCAAAATTAACTTATGAGATGTAAAAGTACAATAAAAATTTTGGTTCGAGTATTATGAGTTCCTCCGCAATAACATAACTCTATATTCATAGATGAATGTGATAAAAATAATGATATTTGTATATTAATGCGTACAAAGGATAAACATGTATAGATGTTATTCCCAATATTTAGCCAATCGACACCACAAGACCAAACCAACTCCACAAAACGCCACCACAAATCCAACAGCTGTTCCCATCACCAACTCTCTGCTTTTCCACAACGAAATCTCTCCACAGCCCTCATCGTCTTCTTCTATTGTTGAAGTAGGAGGAGGTGATCTTTGAGAAAAACAAGTCTTATTCAGTGGAACTCCACACAAATTCTTGTTACCCAAAAATGATGATGCTCCAAACGTGTCAAAGTGGCGTTGTTGTGGAATTCTTCCTGACAGATCATTGTATGACAAATTCAAATGTCCAAGAAAATCGAGGGCCTGGATTGAATCAGGAATCGATCCATTCAACTGATTGCCCGATAGATCCAAAGACTCTAAACTATGGATATCTCCCAAGCTTTCTGGAATGCGCCCACTTAAATGATTGTGACTCAAGTTTAGAGTAATCAGGCCTTTCAGCTTCCCAATTTCCACTGGAATTTCTCCCCTCAAATTGTTGGCAGAGAGATCGATAACAGTAAAGGCCGCAGGAATTGAAGAATAGTCCAGCTCGTTTCCCTTGTTGGTAATGTTAACCCCTTTCTGATAATACATTTCATAAGCAATAAAGTACCTTCCATACCTTTCACCGTTGGTTTGAGCAGTAGCCATGGCGAGTAATTCTGTGATTTCAGCGGGAATGGCGCCTAAGAAGCCATTGGAGGCGAGGTCGATGATCTGAAGATTGGGTAAATGAAATATATCTGAAGGAATGGCACCTGATAGATTATTCGACCTCAGAACAGCAACTCGCAGGTGTTTTAAGCTTGCAATCCAGTTGGGTAATTTGCCAGTGAAGTTGTTCTTGCTAAGGTCCAGGAACTCTAGTTGTTTACAGTTGCGAAGCCCTGATGGTAATTGCCCTGAAAATCTATTGCCTCTGAGATCCAGTGACTTGAGCTGTTGTAGATTACTCAGCTCATCTGGAATTGCTCCCTCCAGCTTATTGCTATACAATGTTAACACTTTGAGAGAGGTGCAGTTCCCCAGGCTGGAAGGCAGAGCATGGCTGAGTTCGTTATTTGACAGATCCAAGTTCTCTATCCTTTGTAAGAAAGAGATTGACGAAGGAATGACACCTCTAAACTTGTTGTTAGACAGCGACAAGAACTCCAGAGAAGACGGAAGATTTGTTCCAATGTAACCTGCAATGTTTCCATCAAAATCGTTCTTGGATAATTCCAGAACTGTCAATTGACGTTGAAGGGCAAGAGAGGGAAGAGGACCATGGAGATGATTGCCTGAGAGGTTCAGGCTCTTCATATTATACCATGTACTCCATAACCATGAGGGTATGGTTCCCACCAGGCTGTTTCTTGAAAGATCAAAATGCTCAAGTCTGGTCTGGTAGGACACCCATTTTGGAATGCTCCCTCCCATGTTACACCCTCTCACCAATAGCCATGAAAGATTAAAAGAAGGAATCCAATCTCTACTTATGTTGAGAGTCAATCCACTATCAGTTAACATAAGGTACTGCAGATTGGTTAGATTTTGAAACAGAGACTCTGTCACTGTTCCCTCTAACTGATTACCCCATATTGAAAGGAAATTAATGGAGGACAACTGCCCTAATGAATATGGAACACTGCCATTCAATTTATTTGCACTCAGATCAAGATATGTCAAGGATAACAATGTGGACAACGAATGGGGAATGCTTCCTTGGAGTGCATTACCACGAAGGCGCAGAAAATTCAGAGAAGAGAGATTGCTTAAGGATGAGGGAATTGTTCCATAGAATTTATTGACACCCAGATCCAGATATGTCAACGAGCTTAGATTCCCAATTACAGATGGGATTGTGCCTGTTAACTGATTCACCGAGAGGTCCAATTGAGTGAGGCTTAAAGCTGCAATCTGGGCTGGCAGACTCCCGTTCAGGAGATTCATCCTCAAGTTGAGTAAAACCAAGCTGTTCAAATTGAATACCCAGTTGGGTATTTCAGAAGAAAGTGAATTATTCTGCATATGCAGATATGTAAGTGAAGTAAGATTTCTGAGAGCAGCAGGAATTGGACCTACCAGACTACAATTTGTCATGTCCAGATGCTGAAGCCTCTTAAGACCGCCAATGGAATCACCCAATTCCATCATAGGAAGGCCGCTGAGATTCACCCCACGGAGTGATATATATTCCAGCTGTGTTAGATTCCTCAGCCATTTCAAACATGGGATTTTCAAATTCTCTAGATCAGAAAAATCCAAGTACTTTAGCTTTGAAATCTTTCCCAACTGGAAAGGCAGGAGCCCAGATAAGCCTGTGCTGGAGAGGTTGAGATAAGTAAGGTCTGTCAACAAGGACATGTTAGGAGGCATCTCAAAGCCATGAAAATAATTCATGCTCAAATCCAGGTATTTCAGTTTGCTTAATGGGAAGAGAGCAGAGAGTACGAACTTTCCACTGGAATCAGTAGAAAGGTTGAAACCTCTAAAATCAATAGAATCCACTCGTCCTGAGTGAGAGTCACAGTGGAGGGCTGTCCATTGGCAGCAATTAGAAGAGTCTTTCCATGACTCCAAGAGGCCATTGGGATCTTTCAGATTATCTTTCAATTTCATAAGAGCATCCTTTTCTATTTTATGGCATCCATGTGTGTGTGAGCAAACAAAACAGAAAAGTATGCATGTTTTGAAAATACCTGTGATATGTTGCGCCATGGTTCGCTCATTCTCGTGTTTGCTGCTAAAGTTTTTGCTACGTCATTTTATAACCAGTTCACGTACTCTTGTGGGAAATGGAAGTGGTTTCCAGGAAATGAGGTGTAGAAGCATCTCAGTTGTAGTCAAAGAAGCACAATTTGGCCGAAGACGTTCGCTCTGCGAGAGGGGGAAAGGTAGCTGATTGGAGAAACCTATGGTTGAACGTACTCTAGATGTTTATGTGTTTACATCCTGATTGGTCTGCGTGTCCTTTTGTGTCTGTGTAAACAGTGGAATAGCTTGTGAAGGATGTCATTCCGGAGAATTCTGAAGCTGCGGCCGTTCCCGGATCAAGCCCAGAATTATTGTGCAGTATTTTCACTCTAAATCATTTTCAACGTTTGAATCCCAATGTAAACGTAATAACCAGTTTGAATAAGCCATTAAAATTTTACGTATGGGGTTAGATGACGTGAATTTTGGGAGTGTTATCAAGGGAGAGGATTCAGTCGTTGATCTAATAGTTGTGAGAGTATTTGGCATAATATGTTGCAATGGTTTAATTTCATGTAAATATAATAAATTTGAATAAGTACAAGTTGGTTGATGTAAATTTTGGGAATGGAATTTAAAGAAAAGGATTTTCTAGTTGAGCATGTTCTAATAATTGTAAGGGTATTTGTCATTTTGTTCTTATAATTCTTGTTTTATTCTAATGATGGATCACAAATTAAGATCCAAAATGTTGATGCAAATAAACAACACAGTGAAATCCAAAAAATACACTCTTATAATTTGTTCTAATAATAGAACACTTTTTTATTATTTTTTGAATATAAAAATATCATTAAATATTTAAAAAATATCGATTATAATTTAATCTAATATGTGTCATTAATATACAAAAATGAGTATAGGGTAAGTGCACCAAGATGGTTCCTAAAAAGGGGATTTAGGTGGATAGGTTTTTTTCTAAAATCAGAAAATATTGACCTTGGACGTGAATTTAAGGATAGTTACACTCAAAATTTTGAGATGGAACAAAAGCAAAGATCGAAGTGCTCTGAGTCTCCTTTCTAAACTACTAATTTATTTTTAAAATGGTTGAGATTAACGGGTTCAAAAGAAAGAAGTACACAAATTGGTGTTGTTTTTATCAGAAAAACATAACATAGCAACTCTTGTACGACCCTTGTACGATGAACTTTTTTTAGTATTTTTAAAATCACAACGGTCAGAAGTTAGCTAACAGTATGTAGTTGATGCACGATTTTTCTGATAATTTTTTAATGAATATTTGATTTTTTACTAATTTTTGAAATGGACATTTCCTGAAAAATAGAATTTTGGCCATGCTACCCCTATAAATTTTGGAAACTAATTGATTTTTATTTTTTTTAAAATATGTAGAATGGAGTCTTGTTTCTAAAAATGTAATTTATTTGAAAAATTGATGAACGGTTAATTTATAACAAAAAAAAATACCAAACACTGTTTTTTGGCAAAAAAAAGACATACAAATAAAATAAATTATGGATGAAAGGCTTAACATTTTCAAAAAGTGAAAAAAATGATATCATTGGATAGCTAAGAGTGAACCCAACATTACCCATGTGTTCGATTTTTTCGATGTTGAACCACTTGCAATCCTGGCGATGAGCATGAACTCGATTATGTGAAATATGGTAAATATTTTTAAAAACACGTCTCTGGTCATTGGGAATTCCCTCCAAGCCTTTGGGTTGGTATTCCAAGGCATAAGGCTCAAAAATTCTCAAAGCAAGATATAACACGAGTGCGCTATAACGCACTCGTGTTATATCTCAATTTTGACATGGTTTTTGCTTCTGCGGGAAACATGTCAACTAAGACATAACACGAGCGCATAACACAAGCACGTTATAACGCGCTCGCATTATGTCTTCCTTTATGTTAAATGTCAATATATTGAATGTATGCTGATATATTTGTATGTTTGTATGTACATGTATACTTGTATGTCATGTATGTATGCACGTATTTCTGTATGTATCAATGCATATATATTGTATGTATGCATGTATGTATGTAATATTATATCTACACATGTATGTATGCTTGTATGGATGTAAGATTATATGTACATATGTATTATGCTTGTATGTATGTATTTATGTATGTCTTTAGACGGAGGGAGAATTTAGAGAGAGAGTCTAGAGAGATGGAGATGGGGGTAGAAGTGAGAGTTTAAGAGAGGGAGTGGGAGAGAAGGGGTTGGAGTGAGAGAGACTTAGCTAGGTAGGGTGGGAGGGATAGAGCGAGGGAGAGAGAGAGAGAGGGGGGTGGGAGAGAGAGAATTGAGAGAGAGAGAGACACAGAGAGAAAGAGAGAGTTATGTAGGTAGGGTGCCAAAGGGAGGGACTTGAGAATGTGAGGGGGGTGAGAGGGAGAGACTTGAGAGATAGGTAGTGAGAGGGAGTGTGAGAGAGAGGGAGTGTGAGTGAGAGACCTGAGAGAGGGAGAGGGTGTGGGAGGGAGTGACCTAATAGAGGTAGAGAAAGAGTGGGGTGGAGTGAGAGAGACTTATCTAGGTAGGGTTGGAGGGATAGATAAAGAGAGGGGAGAGAGACAAAGAGATTTATCTAGGTAGGTTGCTGGAGGGAGAGACCCGAGAGAGAGAGAGGGAGTGGGAGGGAGATACATGAGAGAGAGGGAGAGATAGGGAGTGGGAGAGAGTGGAATAGAGTGGGAGGGACATAAAGAGAGATGGATAGAGGGAGCGAGAGAGGGTGGTAGGGATTGATTGAACGAGAGGTATGCACAAAGAGGGAGATGGTAGATAGAGACAATTAGAGAGGTTGGGAGGGAGAGAGGGAGGGAGAGGTGAGATGTATAGTAGAGAGAAAGTGATAGGGGTTGAGGGATTACGGTGGAGGATCTATAGGGTTGATGGTTTCTAAGGTATTAGGGTTTAAGGTTTGAGGGTTGAGGGAATAGGGTCGATGGTAGAGGGTATTTGGTTGAGGGTATAGGGTAGAAGGTTTAAGGGTTTAGGGTTGAAGGTTTTGGGGTTAAGGGTTTACTTGGTTGAGGGTAGAGAGTTTAGGGTATAGGTTTAAGGGTATATGGTTGAAGGATTAGGTTCAGGGTCCAATATAAGGGGTAGAGGGTTTAGGGTTTAAGGATTGAGGGTTGAGGGATTAAGGGTTGAGGATTGAGAATTGAGGGTTGAGGGTTTAATGTATAGGGTAAAGGGTAGAGGGTAGAGGGTTTAGGGTTTAGGAGTTGAGGGTTGAAGATTCAGGGTTTAAGGTATAGGGTCGAGGGATTAGGGTTGAGGGTCCAATATCTAAGGTAGAGGTTATAGGGGTTGAGAGATTAAGGGTTGAGGGTTGAGGGATTAGGGTAGAGAGTTTTCTTGGATTTCACAGTGTAAGGGTTGAGGGATTAGGGTCTAGGGTAGAGAGTATTGGGTAGAGGGTAGAGGGTAGAGGGTTTAAGAGTTTAGGGTTTAAGGGTTGAGGGTTGAGGGTCGAGGTTTTAGGGTTGAGTGTTTAAGGGTTTAAGGGTCAAGAGGGTTGAGGGATTAGGGTAGAGAGTTTACTAAGTGGGTTTAAGGGTTGGGGTATTACGGTTGAGGGTAGAGGGTAGAGGGTAGAGGATTGATGGTAGAGGGTAGAGGGTTTACGGGTTAGGGTTTAAGGGTTTAGGGTTTAGGGTTGAGGGATTAAGAGATTATAGGGTAGAGGGTATAGGGGTTGAGGAATTAGGGTTTAAGGGTTGAGGGTTGAGGGTTGAGGGTTGAGGAATTAAGAGGGTATAGGGGTGGAGGGATTAGGGTTTCAGGGTTGAGGGTTGAAGTTTGAGGGATTAAGAGGGTATAGGGGTTGAGGGATTATGGTTTAAGGGTTGAGGGTTGCGGGTTGAGGGATTAAAAGGGTATAAGGGTTGAGGGATTAGGGTTTAAGGGTTGAAGGTTGAGGGTTGAGGGATTAAGAGAGTATACAGGTAGAGGGATTAGGGTTGAAGGGTTGAGGGTTGAGCATTGAGGGTTGAGGGATTAAGAGGGTATAGGGGTTGAGGGATTAGGTTTTAAGGGTTGAGAGTTGAGGATTCAAGGATTAAGAGGGTATAAGGATTGAGGGATTAGGGTTTAAGTGTTAAGAGTTGAGAGTTCAAGGATTAAGAGGGTATATGGGTTCAGGGATTAGGGTTTAAGGGTTGAGGGATTAAGAGGATATAGGGGCTGAGGGATTAGGGTTTAAGGGTTGAGGGTTGAGGCATTAAGAGGGTATAGGGGTTGAGGGATTAGGGTTTAAGGGTTGAGGGTTGAGGGATTAGGGTTGAAGGGTTGAGAGTTGATCGTTGAGGGTTGAAGGATTAAGAGGGTATAGGGGTAGAGGGATTAGGGTTGAAGGGTTGAGCATTGAGGGTTGAGGGATTTAGAGGGTATAGGGGTTGATGGATTAGGGTTTCAGGGTTGAGGGATTAAGAGGGTATAGGGGTATCCATCTCTCCCACTATCTCCATCTACCCTCTATCTCTTAACCATTTAAACCCTTAACCCTTAAACCCTTAACTCTTAACCCTTTACCCTCTATCTCTCTCTCAGTCAGTCTCTTCCTCCCTCTATATCTCCATCTCTCCCACTATCTCTTTATCCCCCTTTCCCTCTTCATCCCTATCTCCCTCTCTCTACCTCTTTCTCTCCCACTCTCTCTTTCTCCCACTCTCCCCCTCTCTCCCTCCCACTCTATCTTTCTCCCACTCTCC